>BQMB01002397.1:0-109053 GCA_027943415.1 Closterium sp. NIES-67
TCCTCCGTCCTCCCTTGTTGTTGCGCCTCCCCAGCTTTCTGACTACCTTCGTGCCGCTCATCCTCTTGTTCATCGGGTCCTTGCCTCTCTCGTTACCGACCCGTCTGTTCCGACTTCGCGTCTTGACGCGCTTGTCACTGCGGTCGCTGACTTCGCCTCTACCCGCCGCCTTGACTATGCCACCGCTCTGGTCTCTGACCCTGCCTGTCCTCCGTCCGTCGGGGGTGCTCCTGCCCTCGGCAGTGGCGTCCTAGAGGACCGCCAGTACGAGCTTGCTTTCCTGTCCGAGGCTGCTCCCCATCTCTTTTCCATGCTGCTAGTCCTTGAGGGTGACCCAGACGCTTTTGACATCCCGACCCCTCGCACTTACGATGAGGCGGTCTCGGGACCTTGGGCCTCTCAGTGGATAGCTGCCATGGAGTAGGAGATGGCATCTTGGAGATCCACCGGCACCTACGTCGACGCAGTTCCCCCACCTGGGGTGAACGTAGTCGATGGCCGCTGGCTCTTCAAGGTGAAGCGCCCTCCTGGAGAGCCGCCTGTGTTCAAGGTGCGCTACGTGGCTAGAGGTTTCAGTCAGCGTGAGGGGGTGGACTTCTTTCAGACCTTCGCTCCGACCCCGAAGATGACTACTCTTCGGGTGCTGCTATACGTAGCAGCTCAGCGTGACTTCGAGCTTCACTCCCTCGACTTCTCCATTGCGTTTCTTCAGGGCAGTCTACACGAGCAGGTCTACCTGCGCCGCCCTCAGGGTTTCACTGGTACCTTCCCTCCTGGGACCCAGTGGCTCCTGCGGCGCCCCGTCTACGGCCTGCGGTAGGCTCCCCGTGAGTGGCACGACACGCTGCGTGCTACCGTTGCAGACCTGCAGTTCTTTCCGTCCTCTGCAGACCCCTCGCTCTTCGTTCATGTTGGCCAGACTCTGCTCTACATCCTTGTTTACGTAGACAACCTAGTCTTCGCCACTGCAGACAGGGACGCACTGGCCTCGGTGAAGGCAGAGCTGCTGAAGAGACACACGTGCACTGACCTTGGAGAACTGCGCCACTACGTTGGCTTGTAGATCTCCAGGAACAGAGCAGCGCGCACCATCACCCTCACTCAGTCACACTTGGTGCACCAGGTCCTTCAGAGTTTCGGCCTTCAGTTCTCCTCCGCACAGCCCACCCCTCTGCCTGTAGACCACAGGCTCTCAGCTCCAGTTCCTGAGGAGTCAGTAGAGCCCAGTGGCCCTTACGCAGAGCTGGTGGGTTGCCTCATGTACGTGATGACTTGCACTCGCCCAGATCTCGCATACCCTCTCAGCATCTTGGCTCGCTTTGTGGCCACAGGCAGACACCGACCTCAGCACTGGTCTGCCGCTAAGAGGGTTTTGCGTTATCTTGCAAGTACATCGGGCATGGGGTTAGTGCTAGGAGGACGCAGGCCAATGGTCCTTACTGGGCACACAGACGCTTCGTGGAAAGACGGTGCCGAGACCCTTAGGTCCTCGCAGGGCTACTTCTTTAGCCTTGGTTCAAGTGTTGTCTCGTGGAGAGCTACTCGCTCCTCGTCTGTTGCCCAGTCCAGCTGTGAGGCCGAGATCTACGCCGGTGCCATGGCGGAACAGGAGCTCCGCTGGCTGATCTTCTTGCTCACAGACTTAGGTGAGCGGTCTAGCTCTGTCCCGGTCCTGTACACTGACAACAGGGCCATGATCCTCCTATGTCAGGAGCCTCGAATTGAGGGCAGAGCGAAGCACATCCAGCTGCGGTACTTCCTCCTGCGCGAGCTACAGCAGCACTGCAAGGTCCGCATAGTACACTTGGCCTCCGGTGCCAACACAGCTGATATCTTTACGAAGGCGCTTGCGCCTAGAGATCATCAGTGGCACTGTGTACAGCTAGGGCTTGTTCCTTTAGCCTCTCAATGCTAGGGCCTTGACTGTGTACAGACCTTTTATATATTTTATTATGACTGGCCTTGTGGCCTCTTCCAGTAGCTGGACTAGTAGTGCCGCCCTGGTTTTTCTTTTGGCTTGGTCAGTTCTCGTTTGACTGGTCTTTAGACCCTTGCCTCAGAGGACAGACTAGTAGTGCCACCCTGAGCTGCTCGTTCTCTCATTAGGAACTGCTCCTATACAGTCTAGGGGGTGTGTCAAACATATATTGTTATGTTTGTATAGACTGTGTACGTTTGTGTCTTAGAGGGTACTGCTTCTAGTTTATATTCCCTTGTACTCTCCCATTCTAGTTCATTCTCTCATTCTAACATCACTTCGCACTTCGCAGAATCGCTCTGAAACATTTCGCGTCAAAATTTGCGACACTGTAGCACGCAAGTCTGGGAAGAGGTTGCTTGGGAAGTGGCTGGTAGGAACACGCTCTTAAATACAAGCGGAACTAGCCTAGCAAGAGAGCCTCTAGGATGGCCACGAAACACATGTGAGGTGGTTTGGGGTGCCTCGGGACTCGGAAGTGTTGGACACGATGCTGAGTGCAGGCTTGGGGTCTCGAGCGTAGTTCGAATCTGAATTGTCGGGCCGAGCCTGGACTTCCGAAAGTCAGGGCTCTACACGATGTTAGTGAGGCTCGATAAGGAAAAGGGACACCTTCCCCCCTCCTAGAGAAGACTGCCCACATTTGGGGCAGCTCGATCGTGTAAATAGGCCTGCACTAATGGGTGGTTGTCGAGGGTAGCAGCTGGAACCCACATATCGTCGTCGCACGTACGGTCAACCCATCGAACCAGAAATTCCAAAACCCGTTGACCTTGGTCTCGGCGGATTCGGTGGGAGAGGATTTGTTGTGGTTCGGTAGTTGGCTCAGGAACGGGTCCGATCAAAGGGTAGAGTCGTTGACGGTCGAGATCAACCGTGTTTGCAACGAACTGTCGAAGGAGACTGACGTGGAATGAATTGTGGATACGCCAGTCATCCGGTAATGGTCACTTGGCGGTGACACAGGGCCTCAGATTTCAGGCGAATTTTGTCAACTAGAATGAATGATTAGAAACAAGGGAGAAGAAGAGAGTTTTAGTGTTGGAGTTGTACCCTCTTACAACATACATCTATCTATCCTATAACTTCTACATATCAACATATGTATAAGTTGACACACCCCCTAGGCTAGATAAGGGGTAGTGCAGAGGAATAAACACACAGCTCAGGGTGGCACTACTAGTCCAACCTCTGAGGCAGGGGTCCAAAGACCAGTTACAAGGGGTACAAATTGTTAGAAGACTAACTTAGCTAGGAAGGTAGGCGGCCATGAAATGGCGAGAGGTTTAGGAGCTAGGAGAGGAAGTTGACGAGAGAAAAGAGGTTGAGATTAGGAAGAGAGAGGCATACAAAGAGGGAGTTGTACCCTCTACTGTAGGATCCAGCAAGACCTACCAAGCCTATAATTATATACCTATAAAATATAATTTAACACACCCCCTAGGCTTGGTAGTCACAAACCCACCCTACATGCAACACCTCTAAGCCTAAGACCCCCATACCCTGCAGTAGAGGTGACTCCAGGGAAGGAGGGCACTAGGCCTTCTTGAGCGGCGGCGGGGCGGAGACAGCTGGCGTGGCGAGCTGGGACCGACGCTGCGAGCTGGGACCGACGCAGTGAGCTGGGTCCGCTGGGACCGACGCGGCGAGCTGGGTCCGACGCGGCGAGCAGGGTCTGACACGACGAGCTGGGGAGGTGCGGCGAGCTGGAGTGCGGGCTTGCTGCCTGGGGCCTAAACCAGTGCATGGCCCACTGCCGCCCGTGTGTTGACGCGACGACGGCGACACGACGAAGCCCTGAGGCACGGCGACGTGACGGGGCCGGCGCGGAGGGGCGGGGCCAGCACGGCGTGACGGGGCCAACTCGGCGTGACGGGGCCAGCGCGGCGTGACGGGGCCAGCGCGGAGTGACGGGGCCAGCGCGGGGTGACGGAGCCAGCGCGGCGTGATGGGGCCAGCGCGAAGGGATGGGGCCGGCGCGGAGTGACGGGGCCGGCGCGGCGTGACGGGGCTAGCGCGGCATGACGGGGCCAGCACGGAGTGACGGGGCCAGTGCGGCATGACGGGGCCAGCGCGGCGTGACGGGGGGGGGGAGTACGCTGCGGAAGCGTGAGGAGAAGGCCCGAGCAAAAGGGGCCTGCTTTGAAACCATGTTAGAAGACCAACTTAGCTAGGAAGGTAGGCGGCCATGAAATCGCGAGAGGTTTAGGAGCTAGGAGAGGACGTTGACGAGAGAAAAGAGGTTGAGACTAGGAAGAGAGAGGCATACAAAGAGGGAGTTGTACCCTCTATAGTAGGATCCAGCAAGACCTACCAAGTCTATAATTATATACCTAAAAAATATAATTTAACACAAACAAGACAAGAGCAAACCAGGGCGGCACCACTAGTCCGACCATTGGAAGAGTAGCCACAAGGCCAGTCTGAAAGGCATAAATATAGATGAGTAGACAATCAAGGTCCTAGCAAGTGAGAGTCTACAGGAAGTAGACCCCTTCTAAGCAGTGCCGTTGATGATCTTAAGGCGCAAGCGCCTTAGTAAAGATATCAGCTGTGTTGGCACCGGAGGCCAAGTGTACTACGTGGGCCTGGTGACGTTGCTATACCTGGCGCAAGAGGAAGTACCGCAACTGAATGTGCTTCGCTCTGCCCTCCGGTCGAGGCTCCTGACACAGGAGGATCATGGCCCTGTTGTCAGCGTATAGGACCAGGGCAGAGCTAGGCTGCTCACCTAACTCGGCAAGCAAGAAGGTCAGCCAGCGGAGCTCCTGTGCCGCCATGGCACCGGCGTAGATCTCAGTCTCACAGCTAGACTGGGTGACAGACGAGGAACGAGTGGAACTCCACGAAATGACACCTGAGCCAAGGCTAAAGCAGTAGCCCTGCGAGGACCTAAGGGTCTTAGCGTCGTCTACCCAAGAAGCGTTTGTGTGCCCAGTAAGGACCACTGGCCTACGTCCTCCTAACACTAGCCCCATGCCCGATGTACCTGCAAGATAACGCAAAACCCTCTTAGCGGCCGACCAGTGCTATGGTCGGTGTCTGCATGTGGCCACAAAGTGAGCCAGGATGCTGAAAGGGTATGCGAGATCTGGACGAGTGCAAGTCATCAGGTACATGAGGCAGCCGACCAGCTCTGCGTAAGGACCACTGGGCTTTGCTGACTCCTCGGGAACTGGAGCTGAGAGCCTGTGGTCTACTGGCAGAGGTGCGGGCTGTGCGGAGGAGAACTGAAGACCGAACCTCTGAAGGACCTGGCGCACCAAGTGTGACTGTGTAAGAGTGATGGTGCACGCTGCTCTGTTCCTGGAGATTTGCAGACCAAGGTAGCGGCGCAGATCTCCTAGGTCAGTGCAGGTGTGTCTCCTCAACAGCTCGGCCTTCATGGAGGCCAGTGCGTCTCTGTCAGCAGTGGCAAAGAACAGGTCGTCTACGTAGACAAGGATGTAGAACAGAGTGTGGCCAGCACGAACGAAGAGCGAAGGGTCTGCAGCCGACAGAAAGAGCTGCCGGTCAGCTAGCGTAGCACGCAGCAAGTCGTGTCACTCATGGGGCGCCTGTCGCAGGCCGTAGGCCGGGCGCCGGAGGAGCCACTGGGTCCCAGGAGAGAAGGCACCGGTGAAGCCCTGGGGACGGTGCAGGTAGACCTGCATGTGTAGGATGCCCTACAGAAAAGCTGTGGAGAAGTCGAGGGAGTGAAGCTCTTAGTCACGGTGAGCTGCTACGTGTAGCAGTGCCCGAAGAGTAGTCATATTCGGGGTCGGGGCGAAGGTCTGAAAGAAGTCCACCCTCTCTCGCTGACTGAAGCCTCTAGCCACGTAGCGCGCCTTGAACACATGCAGCTCTCCAGAGGGGCACTTCACCTTGAAGAGCCACCGGCCATCGACTACGTTCACCCCAGGTGGAGGAACTGCGTCGACGTAGATGCTGGTGGATCTCCAAGATGCCATCTCCTACTCCATGGCAACTATCCACTGAGAGGCCCAGGGTCCCGAGGTCGCCTCAGCGTAGGTGCTAGGGGTCGGGATGTCAAAGGCGTCTGGGTCATCCTCAGGTACTAGCAGCATGGAACAGAGATTGGACAGGAAAGCAAGCTCGGACTGCCTATCCTCTAGGACGTCATTGTCAAGGGCAGGAGCACCCCCGACAGACGGAGGACGGGCAGGGTCAGAGACCAGAGCAGTGGCGTAGTCAAGGTTGCGGGTAGAGGCAAAATCAAGGACAACAGCAACAAGAGGGTCAAGACTCGAGACAGGAACAGACGGGTCGGTAACGAGGGAGGCAAGGACCCGAGGGACAAGAGGACGAGCAGCACGAAGGTAGCCAGACAGAGGGGGAGACGCGACAGCGAGCGACGACGGAGGAGGCAAAGGCAGGAGGGGAGGACGAGACGCGTGGGAACGAAGCAACATGGGGTGGGAACGCTAAACATGGGACGGCGGGACCAGACGCGAGACAGAGGAGTCCGGTCAGGAGACAGAGGAGGAGTAACAAGATAGGAACGGGGTGGGAAATGGGCCGGGGACGAGTCCGGTGGAGGAAACACAGGACCGTGGAAAGGAAGAGGAGGAGGCGGCGAGGGAGGCGCGGACGAGCGGTCGGGGGAGGGAAGGCCGAGCTGGCGAAGGGCAGACACCGGTGGCGACTGCGGCTGCTGCTCGACGCCAACACCTAGACCATCAGCTGCACCACGGTCACTTCCGGAACACTCCACTCGAGCACCCCCAGAAATAGCACCCCCAGTCTGCTGCGGCGGCGATATCGGCTGCTGCGGCGGCGATGGCGACGGGGGAGGAGGAGACACCGGGGCAAGTACAGGCGGTGCAAACGGCGCCGGGGGGCCACCAGAGTCAGCCGACTCCTTAACCGCGGCAACCGACGGGAGGGGAGTGACGTGAGACACACCAGAGGGAGTAGGACGGGGAGGGAGGGGAGCACGGGCGACTGGGGGGGTGGGAACCAGAAACACGGGGGGGGAAACCGGGGAGACCTCGGTGGGGAAAGCGGTGGTTATACGAGACAGACTCATTGAAAGTGGCGTCACGGGAGTGGAAAAAGCGGTGAGACGAAGGGTGGTAAAAGTGCTAGCCGGACGAGTCAAGGGGGAAACCGAGGAAGACACAGGGGACAATGCGGCCAGTGAGCTTGTCCGCGACAGAGGCACGAACATGAGCGAGGAAGCCCCAGACGTGGAACGCAGACTCGTCACCAAGAGATGCGGTCCAAAGAAGGGTCGGCGAAACCTGCGGCCGCAGGGAGCGCGGCCAGAGGTTAAGCTGGTGAGCGGCGTAGCGAACGACGAACAGCCACAAAAAATGGGGTGCACCAGCATGGATCATGGAGCGGAGCAAAGCGGCACCTGAGGCGGTCTCGGTACAGACCGCGTCCCGCTCGTGACCAGGGAACGTAGTGGTGATGCCGAGGTCCTGAAGACAGCCGACACCAATTAAATTCCTGGAGAACGAAGGGATGTGCAGGCCTGTAAGGGAACCTGAGGGCACCGCCGGACACGGAAGGGTGGTAGAACTCCGAGCAACTACAGGACCAAAGGAGGGGTCAACAAGGGAGACATCGGCAGGTGTGGCAAGCGGCGTGAGGGTGGCGTGGTTGCGGAAGAAGCAGGCTGAGGCACGAGAGTCAAGAGTGAAGGATAGTGAAGCCACTGACTAAGCGGCAGGGTGAGGTCGGCAGGGTGCTGACTAAGGAAGTGGTCGCGGGCAGTGGCTAAGCGGTCAGGCAGGCGCATGGCAATGAGGTACAAGGTAGCGCAGAACGGTGGGGGGAAGACAGTGAGCTGGGCGACACTGCTAGCAGCGTGGTAGCTAGTCTCTGGTGCACAGAGGTGAGTAGCAAGGTCAGCTACAGTGGTGAAAGCGGAAAGATCAGGGAAGAGCATGGGTAGGATCAAGCGGCCAGCAGAGGCGGAAGCAGGTGTGGAGTAACGCTCAAATACAGCAGTGAGGAAGTCCTTGGCGTTCGCAACAGTGGTGAAGCGCGGACGCTCAGACAGGGGAAGGGCATGACTAATGGCAAGCTGCACTACAGCGTCGGGAGAATCCCAGACAGCGTGAGCGAGCGCAGCAGCAGCAAAGGCCTCGCTCTCAGCAGTAGTGGGGTCAGCAGGGAGGGGAGCAGGTGCAGGGGGGCGGGGGAGCAAGCCATAAATATGCATAGCCAGGGAGTGCCCATCCTGGCGCTGACCTGTCAGGTGCCGGCGGAGGTCGACGAGCCAGGCAGCGAAGTCGATCGCGTGCCCCTTAGCGTCCAAGCGAAGAACGGCGTCCGCCATCGCACAGTGTGACACATCGGCTCAGCGGCTCGGCGGCTCAGTAGCTCGGCAGCACAGCGGCTCTGCAACTCGGCGGCTCAGTGGCTCGGCAGCACGGCGGCTCATGGTCACGGTGGCACAGCGGCTCGGCTGCACAGTGGGACTGCGACTCGGCTGCTCAGCGGCTCGGTGGAAGGCGCGAGGGGCCGCCTCGGGCGCATGGGGCCGACAAGGGCGTGAGGGGCCCGCTGGGGCGAAAGGGGCCGGCTAGGGCGCGCGAGGCCCGCTAGGGCGCGAGGGGCCTGCTAGGGCGCGAGGGACCCTCTAAGGCGCAAGGGGCCCACTAAGGCGCGAGGGGCTAGCATGGGCGCGCGCGGGGGGGGGGGGTGGGGGGGCTAGCGAAGGGCGGTAGGCTAGAGCACAGGACGGAAGCGGGTGGGTGGACCTACCTACTCATGATACCATGTCAACTAGAATGAATGATTAGAAACAAGGGAGAACAAGAGAGTTATAGTGTTGGAGTTCTACCCTCTAACAACATACATCTATCTAGCGTATAATTTCTACATATCAACATATGTATAAGTTGACAAATTTCCCTGATTCAGGGTTTTTTCAGAGGGTTTTTTTGTACCGACCCTGATGCGCTAGGATTTTTTTAAGACACAACCCTGAAATTTCAGGGTTTTTTAATTAGTAAACTTTGTTTGTACAGTGTTGCAATGTAGTAGGCCCTGTAGCCTTTGCCTAACGGGCAGCTACCCCTGAATCCTAAAGCAGCGTAATTCTGGGCCCTGCCATAATATCCGAAAGTTTCCCCTGCTCGATGTGTGCTGGGGGTTTGTGTGAGGGCACTTGACCCTTCACCAAATTTAGGGCTAGAGTGTGCTTGGGGATTTGTGAGGGGACTTTTTGGCCCTTCGCCAAATTTAGGGCTGGCGTATGCTCGGGGATTTGTGAGGGAATTTTTTTGCCCTTCGCCAAATTTAGGGCTAGCGTGTGTTGCGTCATGTGTGAGGCACACATTGGGCGTGTGTTGGCTTGGATTTGTGAGGCCGAGATTTCCTCCTCCCGCCCCTGCAATCTTGCTCACCTATGCGTTTTGATCGACCGGCGAAATTTGATTGGCCGCAGCTTCGTGAAAGTGTCGCCACAAAAATTGATGGCCTCAACATCATCATGATTCCCGCGGGAATCTTCCCTCCCTCCATTCCCCCCCCACATTGTCCCAACCCTGCCCTCCCCGAATGTCGTTTTGCCCATCTCCCAATTTTCGCCAAATCAGCGTGAAATTCTGAAGTAACCCTGATTACTCTGCGGATTTTTTTTTGGGAGACCTGAAAAATCAGGGTAAACATGGGGGGGGGGGACCCTGAGCAATCAGGGTACCTTAACACCAGTCTGAGGCCCTGCGGTGACAGGTGTCACCATTTGGACAATCCGGAAGGGCCCACAAAATCTCGGGCGGAGTTTATGTGCTAAATGTCATATATATATATATATATATATATATTTGTATGTAGAAGTTATTGTCAAACATATTTGTGTTAGAATAACGCAATGATTTGAAGGAAGAGGAAATAGGGAGATATAGGGTTTGGTTTGTACTCTCTAAGAATACACACCTATTCTAGCCTATGACTTCTACATGCAAATGTATGTATACGTTGACACACCCCCTAGGCTAGATAAGGGGTAGTGTTGAGCAAGAAGCAGACAGCTCAGGGTGGCACTACTAGTCCAACCTCTGAGACAGGGGTCTTAAGACCATTCAGCAAGAGTACAAACAAGACAAGAGCAAACCAGGGCGGCACTACTAGTTTGGACGAGAAGGGGTCTTAAGACCATTCAGCAAGAGTACAAACAAGACAAGAGCAAACCAGGGCGGCACTACCATTGGAAGAGAAGCCACAAGAACAGTCTGAAAGATATATACTGTATAAAGAGGATTACACAATCAAGGTCCTAGCAAGTGAGAGTCTACAGGAACTAGACCAAGCTGCAAACAGTGCCGCTGATGATCTTTAGGCGCAAGCACCTTAGTAAAGATATCAGCAGTGTTGGCACCGGAGGCCAAGTGTACTACGCGGGACTAGCGGCGCTGCTGTAGCTCACGCAGGAGGAAGTACCGCAGCTGGATATGCTTTGCTCTGCCCTTAAGTCGAGGCTCCTGACACAGGAGGATCATGGCCCTGTTGTCAGCGTACAAGACCGGGGAAGAATCAGGCTGCTCACCTAAGTCGGTGAGCAAGAAGGTCAGCCAGCGGAGCTCCTGTGCTGCCATGGCACCGGCGTAGATCTCAGCCTCACAGCTAGACTGGGCAACAGACGAGGAGCGAGTGGACCTCCACGAGATGGCACCCGAACCAAGGCTAAAGCAGTAGCCCTGGGAGGACCTGAGGGTCTCAGCGTCGTCTGCCCAAGAAGGGTATGTGTGCCTAGTACGGACCACCGGCCTGCGTCCTCCTAGCACTAGATAAAAAAAAACCCTCTTAGCGGCCAACCAGTGCTGTGGTCGGTGTCTGCCTCTGTGGCCACAAGGCGAGCCAGGATGCTGAGAGGGTATGCGAGATCTGGACGAGTGCAAGTCATCAGGTACATGGGACAACCCACCAGCTCTGCGTAAGGACCACTAGGCACTACTGACTCCTTAGAAACTGGAGCAGAGAGCCTGTGATCTACTGGTAGAAGTGTGGGCTGTCCTTGGAGATCTGCAGGCCAAGGTAACGGCACAGCTCTCCTAGGTCAATGCAGTGTGTCTCCTCAGCAGCTCCGCCTTCACGGAGGCCAGCGCGTCTCTGTTTGCAGTAGCGAAAACCAGGTTGTCTACGTAGACAAGGATGTAGAACGGAGTCTGGCCAGCACGACACCCGCACCCCTAGAGCTGGCGGACCCCTGCGGCGGCAGCGACTGCGGCTGCTGCTGCGGCGGCAGCGACTGCGGCTGCTGCTGCGGCTGCGACAGCGACGACGGCTGCGACAGCTGTTGCTGCGGCGACGGCAGAGGAGGAGACACCGGGGCGGAGACAGGCGGCGAGATTGATGCCGCTTGGCCACCGAAGTCAGCCGACTCCTCGACTGGGACAACCGACGGGAGGGGAGTGACGTGAGACACACCAGACGGGGCGGGACGGGGAGGGAGAGGAGCAGGGGCTACCGAGGGAGTGGGAACCAGAAACAGGGGCGGGGAAACTGGGAGACCGCGGTGGGGTGTTAGAAGGAGACAGACTCATCAAAAGTGACGCCACGCGAGTGAAAGAAACGGTGGGACGGCGGGTGGTAAAAGTGCCAGTCAGATGCGTCGAGGGGGAAGCCAAGGAAGACACAAGGGACAGTGCGGGCAGTAAGTCGTGAGATCAGCGACAGTGAGAAAAGACGTAAGGTCACGGAAGAGCAAGGGAGAGGAGGAGACGACCGGCAGAGGCGGAGGAGGGAGTGGAACAGCGTGCAATAACATCATCTAAGTACACCTGCGCAGACTTTAGGGCCTAATAGCGGAGGCGCTCAGACAGGGGGAGGGCGCGACTGATAGCAAGCCGTGCAACTGCATCACACGTCTCCCAGACGGAGCGAGCGATTTCAGCAGCTGCAAAGGCCTCACGCTCAGCGGGCGTGGGGGCGTAAGAGAGGGCAGCAGGCGGGTCGGGGCGAGGGATTTTACCGTCGACGTAAACGGCCAAAGTCTGGCCATCTTGGCGCTGCCCCCTCAACGAGCGGCAGAGGTCGGCGAGCCACGCCTCAAAGTCGATCGCCCGACCATCCGCGTCCGCCATCGCCACGAATACAGCAGCTGACCGCCGCTAGGGGAGGGGGAAGAGAGGGTGGTGGAGAGCAGCGGTGGAGACGGCCGGCTGGAGAGCCGGCACAGAAAGGGGAACCAAGGCCGGCAGGTCGGGGCGGCACAGCAGCACGGCGGCTCGGCGACTCGGCAACTCGGCAACGCAGCGGCTCTGCTGCTCGGCGACTCGGCGGCTCGGCGGTTTGGCGGCACGACGACGCGGCGGCGCGGCTACTCGATGGCTCGCAAGGTCGGCTACGCAGCGGCTCAGCGGCTCAGCGGTGCGGCACGGCGTGGCGCGGCGGCGCAGCGGCTTTGTGGCACGGTGAGGCACTGCGTGACGTGCCGGCACAGCACGGCGGCGCGGCAGCGGTGCGGCGTGACGGGGCCGGCGGGTGGCGACGGGGCCGGCGCGGGCGAGCACGGCCGGCGCGATGCGACGGGGCTTGCGGGGCTGGTCGGGGCCGGCACGGGGTGACGAGGCCGGCGCGGCAGGACGGGGCCGGCGCTGCTTGACGGGGCCAGCGCGGCGTAGCGAGGCCGGCGCGGCGGGACGGTACGGCACGGCGTGACCGGGCCGGCGCGGTGGAACGGGGCCGGCGCGACGTGACGGGGCTCACGCGGCGTAGCGGGACCGGCACGCCGGTATGGGGCAGCACGGCGTGACGGGGCCGGCGCAGCGTGAAGGGCCGGTGCGGCGTGACGGGGCTGGCGCGGTCTAGCGGGGGCGGGGCGGCAAGACGGGGCCGGGGCAGAGTGACGGGGCGGCGCGGCGTGACGGCGCCGGTGCGGCTTGACGGGGCCGGCGCGGTCTAGCGGGGCCGGCGTGGCGGAACGGGGCCAGAGCAGCGTGACGGGGCCAGCGCGGCGTGACGGGGCCAGCGCGGCGTGACGGGGCCAGCGCGGCGTGACGGGGCCAGCGCGGCGTGACGGGGCCAGCGCGGCGTGACGGGGCGCGAGCTAGGGCACGGTCTAAGGCTAGGGCTAAGGCTAGGGGCGGAAGCGTAGGCGAGGAGGGGGACCTAACCTAGCATGATACCATGTTAGAATAACGCAATGATTAGAAGGAAGAGGGAAGAAGGGAGATATAGGGTTTGGTTTGTACTCTCTAAGAACACACACCTATTCTAGCCTATAATTTCTATATGCAAATGTATGTGTAAGTTGACAATTTGTATATATTATTATAGGCAAGATAGGTGCATGCTCTTATAGTGTACAACCACTTGAACAAAACCAACCTGTATGCCTCATTCTAGTCAATTATTCTACTCTGAGATGGTATCACGCTCTAGGTTAGGCTCCCCGCCCACCCACGCTTCTGCTCTCGTCCTAGCCCTAGCCGCCCGTTCCTAGCCGCCCCTTAGCGCCCCGTCGGCCCCGTGCACCCCACCGGCCTCGTTAGCCCCTTAAACCCGTTAGCGCCCCGTCGGCCCCGTGCGCCCCGCCTGCCCATTAGCACCCCGCCGGCCCTTTCGTGCTTCCACGGCCCTGTTAGCGCCCCGTTGGCCTCGTGCGCCCCTCTGGCTCTGCTTGCCCCGCCAGCTCGTTAGTGCCCTTTCAGCCTGTTAGCGCCCTCTCGGCCCCGTTCGAGCCCCGTTAACCCCGTTAGCGCCTCCCGAACCCTGTCAGTGCCCCGCCGGCCCGTAAGCGCCCAGCCAGCCCGTCAGTTCCCCGTCGACCCGTTAACGCCTTATCGGCCCCGTGCGCCCTTTTAGCACCACTCGCCCCGCCGGCCCCTTAGCACCCCGCCGGCCCGCTCATGCCCTCCCGGCCTCGTTAGCGCCCCGTTGGCCCCGTGCGCCCCTCCGGCCCCTTAGCGCCCCGCCAGACCGCTCGCGCCCTCGCCGGCCCGCTCGCGCCCTCGCTAGCCCAGCCTACGCCCCGTCGACCCCGTGCGCCCCGTCGGCCCTTGTCAGCCGGTCAGCCCGCCAGCCGCCTAGCTAGCCTGCTTCCTCGGCCGCACGCCGGCCCGTTGAGCCCCCGCGCCAACCCACCGGCCCTGGCTCACTTCAGCGCCGGCCTCCCTGCCGGTTGTCTCCACCGCCCTCCACCGCCCTTCACCGCACTCCACCGCTCTCCACCGCACTCCACCGCACTCCATCGCACTACACCGCACTCCACCCCCCTCCATCGCCTCCTCATCCTGTCCTCCTCACTCTGTCAGCGGCTGCAGCAACTGTAGCAGTGGCGATGGCGGAGTCACAGCTCCGTCTGGGCGCAGAGGGTCGGGCGCTCGACTTTGAGGCGTGGCTCGTCGACCTCCGGCATCACCTTACAGGTCAGCGCCAGGACGATCACAACCTGGCTGTTCATGTCGATGGCCTGCTTCCCCGCCCCCCTGCCCCTGCTGCCCTCCCTGCTGCCCCCACCTCTGCTGAGTGTAAGGCCTTTTCTGCTGCTGCGCTTGAGCGTGCCATCTGGGACTCGCGCGACGCTGTCGCTCAGCTTGCTATTAGTCGTGCGCTCCCGATGTCTGAGCATCCTCGCTTAACCACTGTATCGAACGCCCAGGCCTTCCTAGATGCTGTCATTGCCCACTATTCCACCCTCGCCATTGCCTCTGCTGGTCGCCTGATGCTCCCCATGCTGTTCCCTGATCTTGTGTCCTTCCCCACTGTCGCCGACTTTGCCACGCACCTCCGCGCGATTGAGATGAGCTACCGCGCTGCTAGCACTGAGGTACACCTCACTGCTTTCCTGCCGCCACTCTGCGCTACCCTTTATCTCATCGCCACGCGCCTCCCTGACTGCCTAGCCACAGCCCGCGACCACTTCCTTAGTCAGCACCCGGGTGACCTCACTCTCACCACCTTCATCACTATCCTGTCTGAGATAGAGACCCGCCAGCGCAGTATCGCTAGGTCCAGCGGTACTGCGACAGTACCTGTGTTTCAAGGCCACTCCCTCCTAGTGCACTTACTCTGACGTCTCTGCTTCTTGCTGAGATCGCTGCTGCGGCCTCAACGCAGAAGCGTTCGGGTAAGGGTTGACACCCCAAAGGAGGGCGTGGTGGGGGGAAGGGGGGTGGTAGCGGTGAGGGCGGGGACGATGGCTTAGACGAGGGGACCAGGGCTGGTGCCCCGGAGCAGCCGCAGCAGCAGACGCAGCCTCAGCAACAGCCGCCGCAGTCGGCGCAGCTGCAGCAGTCGTCGTGGTGACCGCCGCCGCTGTGGTGGACTTGGGGGGCTAGTGGCGGTGGTCGTGGGCAGGGCGGACGCAGCTTGGTCTCGGGTGGCAGCTCCAGTGCGGTCACCTGCCAGTACTAGCTGCAGACCAGCCCTCGTCGCGGCACTGTCTACCTCCGGCCTGGCCACACCGCCGACCGTTGCTACCGCCGCCAGGACGACCTATTCCGCCACCGCTTCGGTCCTGCGTCGGACCCCCCGGACAGGTACGCCCTCGTGCGCCGTTGTGTGCCGGTCTTTGAGCATGATATGGATCAGATTACAGTAGGAATGTTATGTCTGTCATGTATGCTAATGACTCTAGTGTGATTGGACCCTATTACCCAGTGTTGCCTAGCGTAGGTGTGTCCACTTTGTGTAGTCTAGGCTCCTCTGCTGTTTGAGGCGTAGGACCGTCTGCCTTGTTTAGCCTAGGCTCCACACTATCTCCTCCACCAGCTGCGGCTAGCGCTTCGCTCTCCTTCACACTCGACTCCGGTGCGTCTACCTGCTTCTTCAGCGACCACGCTTCCCTTATGCCACTTGCCGCACCCACCACCGTTGCACTTGCAGATCCCTCCTCCGGTCCGGTAGTTGCACGTAGCTCCACCACCCTTCCCTTGTCTGGCGCCCCCCTCGGGTGCACTTAAAGGCCTGCACATCCCCTCGTTCTCTAGGAACCTTGTTGGTGTTGGCTGTCTTTAGGACCTCGGCGTCACCACCACGTTCCCTGGACACGAGCGGTACGCTGTCTGTATCGAGACCGCCTCAGGTGCCCCCCTTGCGACGTTCCCCCAAGGACCCTGTGTCCGGCCTGTTTACGCTTGACACTACGTCCCCACCAATGAGGGCGTCCCCCCACGTAGCTGCGGCTTGCTCGTGTAAGTCGCTCACTTACCCGTCGTTGCTGTGGCCCCACCGCCTAGGTCACCCTGCACTCCCGCGTCTGCGTCACATGTCCTAGCACGGTCTTGTCCTAGGTCTTCCTGCGTCGCTCCCTTCCCTACCTCCCTCGACTGAGCCGCCGTGCATGCCCTGCGTCGAGGGCCGGCTGCGCTGTGCTCCTCACTCCTCCTCGCTTTGCCCTGCCACCACGCCACTCCAGACCCTGCACCTAGACGTCTGGGGTCCAGCCCCCGTCCCCGAGCGCTACTTCCTGGTGCTTGTCGAGGACTCCACGCGCTACACCATGGTGTTCCTCTGGACCGGAAAGTCGTCGTGCCTGACGTTCTGATCCCGTGGGTCGTAGCTTCGCGAGTCCGCCGTGGTCTCCATGTTTTGTGTCTCCACTCCGACCGTGGTGGCGAGTTTGCCTCCGGTCGGCTTGGCCGGTTCTATCGTACGGAGGGCATCACCCAGTCGTACACCCTGGCGGACTCCCCACAGCAGAATGGAGTCCCTGAGCGACGCATCGGCTTGGTCATGGAGGTGGCTCGTACCTCCATGATCCATGCCGGTGCACCCCATTTGCTGTGGCCGTTCGCTGTTCGCTACGCCAATCACCAGCTAAACCTTTGGCCCCACTCCCAGCGGCCGCAGCTTTCACCAACCCTCCTCTGGACCGGGTCTCCTGGTGACGCGTCTCCAATCCGCGTCCGGGGATGCCTTGCTGACGTTCATGTCTCTGGCACAGACAAGCTCACTGCCCGCACTGTCCCGTGTGTCTTCCTCGATTTCCCCCTTGACTCGTCTGACTGGCACTTTTACCACCCACCGCCTCATCGCTTCCTTCACTCGCGTGATGTCACTTTCGACGAGTCTCTCTCCTTTTACCGTCGCTTTCCTCACCGAGATCTCCCGGATCCCCCACCTCTGTTTCTGGTTCCCACTTCCCCGGTAGCCCCTGCTCCCCTCCCCCCCCCATCCTGCTCCGTCTGGTGTGTCTCACGTCACTCCCCTCCCGTCGGATGTCCCGGTCGAGGAGTCGGCGGACTCTGGCGGTCCCGCGGTGCAGTTCTCGCCGCCTGCCTCTCCCCCGGTGTCCCCAACCCCACCATCACAGTCGCCGCCGCAACCGTCGTCGCCGCCGCCGCCGCAGCAGCAGCAGTCGCTGCCGTCGCAGCAGCAATAGCCGTTCGTGGACTCCGGGGGTGCTGGCGTTGAGGAGGGTGCTAGTCGTGGGGTCCCTGTCGTGGCTTGTCCAAGCGGGCTCGGGGGTGGTGCTGGTGCTAGAGAGGGTTCTCGCTCTGGGGATGCTCGTTCTGGGGGTGCTGGAGTGGAGTGTTCCGGAGGTAGCCGTGGTGCAGCTGGCGGTGCAGGTGTCGGCGTCGAGCAGCAGCAGCAGCAGTCGCCGCCGGTCTCCGCCCTTCGCCTGCTCGGCCTTCCCTCCCCTAATTGCTCTCCTGCGCCTCCCCTGCCGCCTCCTCCCCTTCCTATCCACGGTCCTGTGTTTCCTCCGTCAGACTCATCCCCGGCCAGTTTCCTACCCCGTTCCCCCTTAGTTTATCCTCCTCTGTCTCCAGACCAGTCGCCTCCGTCTCGCGTCTGGCCTCGCCGTCCCTCTCATGCTCGTCCTGTCTCTCCTACTCGGCGTTCTCACCCTATGTTGCTTTGTTCTCATGCGTCTCGTCCTCCCCTCCTGCCGTCGCCTCCTCCGTCCTCGCTCGCTATCGCGCCTCCCACTCTACCTGACTACCTTCGTGCTGCTCGTCCTCTTGTTCATCGCGTCCTTTCCTCCCTCGTTACCGACCCGCCAGTTCTTGTCTCGAGTCTTGACGCTCTCGTCACTGCTGTTGCTGACTTCGCCTCTACCCGCCACCTTGACTACGCCACCGCTCTGGTCTCGGACCCTGTCTGTCCTCCGTCCGTCGGGGGTGCCCCTGCCCTTGGCACTGGCGTCCTCGAGGATAGGCAGTACGAGCTGCTCCCCATCTTTGTTCCATGCTGCTTGTCCCTTGGGGTGACCCAGGCGCCTTTGACATCCCGACCCCTCGCACTTACACAGAGGTGACCTCGGGACCCTGGGCCTCTTATTGGATAGCTGCCATGGAGCAGGAGATGGCATCTTGGAGATCCACCTGCACCTACGTCGATGCAGTTCCCCCACCTAGGGTGAACGTAGTCGATGGCCGGTGGCTCTTCAAGATGAAGCGCCCCCCTGGAGAGCCGCCTGTGTTCAAGGCGCGCTACATGGCTAGAGGCTTCAGTGAGCGAGAGGGGATGGACTTCTTTCAGACCTTCGCCCCGACCTGAAGATGACTACACTTCGGGCGCTGCTACATGTAGCAGCACAGCGTGACAACGAGCTCCACTCTCTCGACTTCTCCACTGCTTTTCTTCAGGGCAGCCTACATGAGCAGGTCTACTTGCGCCGTCCTAAGGGCTTCACTAGTACCTTCCCACCTGGGACCCAGTGGCTCCTCCGGCGCCTAGTCTATGGCCTCCAACAGGCGCCCTGTGAGTGGCACAACCTGCAGTTCCATCCTCAGCAGACCCTTCGCTCTTCATTCGTGCTGGCCAGACTCCGTTCTATATCCTTATCTACGTAGACGACCTGGTCTTCGCTATTGCAGACAAAGACGCTCTGGCCTCCGTGAAGGTGGAGCTGCTGAAGAGACACACCTGCACTGACCTAGGAAAGCTGCGCCACTACCCTTGCTTGCAGATCTCCAGGGACAAAGCATCACCACCATCACTCTCACACAGTCACACGTGGTGCGCCAGGTCCTTCAGAGGTTCGGACTTCAGTTCTCCTCCGCACAGCCCACACCACTGCCAGTAGACCACAGGCTCTCTGCTCCAGTTCCTGAGGAGTCAGTAGAGCCCAGTGGTCCTTAAACAGAGATGGTGGGTTGCCTCATGTACTTGATGACTTGCACTCCTCCAGATCTCACCCACCCTCTAAGCATGTTGGCTCGCTTTGTGGCCACAGTCAGACACCGACCAAAGCACTGGTCGTTCGCTAAGAGGGTTTTGCGTTATCTAGCAAGTACATCGGGCATGGGGCTAGTGCTTGGAGGACGCAGGCCAGTGGTCCTTATTGGGCACATTGACGCTTCTTCGGCAGACGACGCTGAGTCCCTCAGGTCCTCCCAGGGCTACTGCTTTAGCCTTGGTTCGGGTGCCACCTCGTGGAGGTCCACTCGTTCCTTGTCTATTTTCCAGTCCAGCTGTGAGGCTGAGATCTACGTTGGTGCCATGGCGGCACAGGAGCTCCGCTGGCTGACCTTCTTGGTGGCCGACTCAGGTGAGCGGCCTAGCTCTACCCCGGTTCTGTACACTGACAACAGGGTCATGATCCTCCTGTGTCAGGAGCCTCGACTTGAGGGCAGAGCGAAGCACATCCAGCTGCGGTACTGCATCTTGCACGAGCTACAGTAGCGCGGTCAGGCTCGCGTAGTACACCTGGCCTCCAGTGCCAACAGAGCTGATATATTTACTAAGGCGCTTGCGCCTAAAGATCATCAGCAGCACTGTGTACAGCTTGGTCTAGTTCCTTTAGACTCTCACTTGCTAGGACCTTGATTGTGTACTCCTCTATATTTTTACCTTCCAGACTTGCCTTGTGGCTTCTCTTCCAGTGGCCGGACTAGTAGTGCCGCCCTGGTTTCCTCTTGTCTTCTTTTATACTCTTGCTGACTGGTCTTCGGACCCCTTCCTTAGAGGTTGGACTAGTAGTGCCGCTCTGAGCTGCGTGCTTCTTGCTCAGCACTACCCCTTATCTAGCCTAGGGGGTGTTTCAACTTATACATATGTTTGTATGTAGAAGTTATAGGCTAGATAGGTGTATGTTGTTAGAGGGTACAACACCAAGCCTATATCTCCCTTGTTCTCACTTGCTTCTAGTCATTCTTGTATTCTAGCAGTAAACTCAACCCCAAATTCTTGGTGTCCAGAAGGATTAGTTACCCAGGAGACAAGGGTTAATCCCATCAATGCGTGTCCGCGTACCGTTTGGCCGTAAGGTTGGCTTCTGAAATGGCCTCAGTAGCTTTTTTTGTGCAGTCAGAAACCCTTGACGAGCTGTTGCGATCGTGTTGCAGGCTCTCAACTAATGGTGTAGTCGGAGCCGTGGGGTTTAGACTGTAATTCAAGTAGAATGGTGATTGGGTAGTCGTTGACGAAAGGGCATTGTTATACGCGAACTCAATCAGAGGAAGAGAATCTTCCCATTGGGTCGGGTCGGTACAAGTTGTCCGTATCAGCTGCTACATGGTCTAATTTGTCCGTTCAGTCTGACCTTCGGTCTCTGGGTGGTAAGCCGTGGACAGATGGAGATCGGTACCGTACTGATCCCACATTTTTGTCCAGAAGCTGGACATGAATCAGGGGTCACGATCGCTCACGATCGCCTTCGGGATTCCGTGCAGGGGAACGACAGTTGAGATGAATAGCTTGTCAGTTCGCCCGGCTGTGATCGTCGTTCGGCATAGTGCAAAATGAGCCATTTTCGTGAGTCGGTCAACGACCACGAGTACAGCATCATTTTGGGATGCGCCGGCCGGCAGTCCTATCACGAAGTCCATGAACACGTGTGTCCAGGGCTTGGTGGGCGGCTCTAACGGTTGCAGTAATCCAGCTGGCTTTTAGCAAGAGGATTTCATAATTTGGGATATGAGGCCACATATTGCTGCACGTCGTGGCTTGCATTCGGCCAGTAATAATGAAGTTGGAGCATTTTCAAGCCCAAATTGCCCCGAGCAATTAGCGTCATGAACCTCCTATATCAGTAATTCCTGTAACAGTCGGGAGGATGGAACCCAAATTTGGTCAGTTTCAACTTTTAGGTGGTAGTGGCCTCATTGAGTGGTCTGGGCCTGGTGGTCGTTAGAGGTGAAGAGAGGATCCGTATTGTAGCCGTGGGTAAACAATCCAGTTAGCAGCATATTAGTTTGGGCGATTAGTACAGCGGCTGTATGGGCAGTAGGGCGGGAAAGGGCATCGACAATATTATTTTCCCCCTTCTTGTAGGTGATAAGATAGTGGAAGTTGGACTCAAGATATTCGAGCCAACAAATCTGTCGTGGATTAAGGGTCAGTTGGGCTCGGAGGAACTGTCGGGACTTGTGGTCTGTTCGGACAGTAACGTCGGCACCGGATAGGTAGCAGCACCAGGTCTTGAAAGCATTGACAATCGCGAGCATTTCCTTGTCGTGAATCGGGTAATTGCGTTCAGCGCCTTGGAGTTTCTGCGAGTCGTAGGCGATTGGCTGCAGGCCTTCGCCAAAGTCCTGTAGCAGTACCGCGCCAACAATGATGTCACTGGCGTGCGTAACCAGTTCGTATGGGCGGTCAAGATCGTCGATACGAAGAACGGGTGGTGTCATGAGGAAAGTTTTCAGTTGGTCAAACGCAGCTTGGTACCTCTCCCCCCACTCATAAAAAACTCCCTTCTGCAGCAAGTTGGTTAAGGGGGCTGTTGACTCCGCCATTTTAGTTACTGTATAAAGCGGCGCACGTAGTTGACGAACCCCATAACACTCTGCAAATCCTTGATGTTCGTAGGCGGCTCCCAGTTGCGAATAGTGTCGATCTTTTTCGGTTCAATTTTAACGTCTTCGGTTGAGATGACGTGGCCCAAAAAATCCAACTCCTCTTTTAAGAACTCGCACCTAGAGCCCTTGGTGATGAGTGAGTGTTGATCGCACAGGGTATTCACTGCTTCCTGTTGCGTCAAATATTGTCCCCGCGAGGTGCTGTACACCAGGATGTCATCCAGGTAGACGATAACGCACTTGTCTAGTAGCGAGCGGAAGACTTCATTCATGGTGAGTTGAAAAGTTGAGGGTGCGTTTGTCGGCCCAAATGGCATCACGGTATGCTCGTAACTTCCATGATGGATGCAAAAAGCAGTCTTCAGAATATCACATCGGCGACACGAATCTGGTGGTAACCTTCACATAGATCGATCTTGGAAAAAATCCTGGCCCCGCGAAGTTGGTCGATGAGATCGTCGGCTCGCGGAATCAGGTAACGGGACTTGATGGTGATGTTGTTGAGCGCTCGATAATTGGTACACATCCGTAGGCCTCCGTCCTTCTTTGGGGTGAAGATAATTGGCGTGGCGTAGGGTAACGTGGATGGGCATATAATTTTTTTCTCCATGAAATAATCCACTTGTGTACGCAACTCCATCAGCTCCGGCTGACTCAGCCTCCATTGCGATCGGACAATCGGTTGCGCGCCAGGTTCCAACTCAATTTTGTGATCGTGTGGTCGTTCAGGTGGCAGGCCGGGCGGTAGGTCCTTTGGAAAAATCTGATCTTACTTGCGCATGATCTTCGCCAGGTCCTCAGGTACAGCACTACACTGCTTCTCCACGTCAGTCTGTTCAGCCGATTCCGTTGATGCGATCCATCGGACGGCGTAAACGTCCACGCCACTTGTCATTACATGCTTGATAGTCACTTTGTTCACGAGTGTCGACTGAGGGTCGGGTGGTTTCCACTTCGGCAGTCGTCACCACTCGCCACCCTACTTCAAACGAAAGTCGCCATTCCTTCAATCGATGCTTCGATTGTACGTGGGAAGCCAATCGCGCCCCACGAGCACATCGCAACCGTCCAGCGTTGTCGCCAGCATCTTCATGGCGAAACTGATTTGGCTGTCACAATCAAAGCGAATGTGTTTTAGCCGCTCCCATGTGGCGTACTGTCGACCAACCTCGCGTCAATCTCGGGCATGCACCTCTCCATTTGAAGTTGCAGTTTCTTCGCTCTGCTCACATCGAACAGACAGTGTCATGCTTCACCGTCCACAAATATTTTTAATATGGTGTTGCTAACATGCCATTCCACCAGCACAAGGCATTCAACAAGTTCACTCCCCTTTAACCGAGTGTGGTCGATCGTAGGCACTACGACTCGGTGGGAATTGTGATATTCGGGCGACGAAGCCTCATCAGTAGGGGGGCGGATTGCTTCTAATGGTGTCCATTTCCCAGCTTCCTTCTGTCGTTAGCTCCTGACTTCTGCAACTCGGGACATTCCCGCATGATGTATAGTACCCCGGCTGGCCACATTTATAACATATGCCAGAAAATCTGTTATCAGACAGTGCCGGCACGGCGTTGATGGATGGGTAACTGTTCTGCCCGCGAAAACGACTTCCCTCCAGGAAATTCGTCCACGGCCATACACGGTTATCGTCCCACGCCTCTGCAACCTGCTGCACCTCCATGAACGTCGACGGGCGGCACATGCGAATTTCACGCTGGACCTCCGGTTTCAGCCATAGGATGTATCGACTTGTCTTCTCCGTCTCGTGTCGATTTCATCGCAGATGGCGAGGAAAGATGACGTGTACTCCAGCACAAAACCTGGTTGACACCATCCGTGCAACTTCACACGAGCGTTTTCGCATGCGGATATATGCTCGAAACGCCGGCGAAGCAATGCACCCCACTATTGACAGGTAAGGATCTCCGATACACCAAACACGGATTCTGTAGGAGTTGAAGCCAATCGTCGCTAACCGTCCATCGCCTATTGCCGGTCTGTCGGAGTCCCTCATGACATCACGTACTGTCGCCACCAACTGAATGCAGGTGCGAGTAATAAAGACACCACCAACTTGACGCATGTCTCATCGTTGTTGACGTCGGCGGCATTGGAGAACAGTTCCATGGCGAACAGCCACCCACTCAGCATGGTGTGTTTCTCCAAGGGGTTGAACGGCACGGCATGTTTTATCTTCAAAACTGCCCGTCGTTCGCTCGAACTGTCATCACATGTCGCTGACGTCGCCTGCGGTTGATGCGCGCTCGCATGATCTTCGTCCACGGTAACGGGCGACTCCGGACGCGTCCCACCACGCGTCTGGCGAAGGCTTGCATTCTCTTCTTTCAACGCAGCGAGCTCGAGGGTCGTGACCTCCATCTTCGCCATCATTTCACGAACCTTCGTCATCAGTAAGGATGCGCTTGCTGCCGCCTCTGACAACTCAGCTGTTTGCTCGGGAGTCATATTTCTAGTACTACGGCGAGTAGGGCTATTGTTCACGAATTACCCTAACTAGCTAACGCCACTAAAGGCACTACAAGCATATGCAGCGTTAGAGACGTGGAGCGCATACGACAAAGTCAGCAAACTGAAGAAGTTCCGGCAGGACAGCTGGACAGCTCCTGTCTCCTAACGTGTGAGGTCCCTCTAAAAACTACCTCACTACGGAAGCCTAAATGGGCAGGAACGTAGCTCTGATACCAGCTGTTATTATAATTTTCGGATAGGAGTAAAGTAATGCATTAGTGAGGTCGTGATTACAAATGAAGCACAGGGCTAAATACAAGCACATCTAGCCTAGCAAGAGAGCCTCGAGGAAGGCCACAAAACACGCGCGAGGTGGTTCGGGGCGCCTCGGGACTCGGAAGTGTCGGACGCGACGCCGCGTGCAGGCTTGGGGTCTCGAATATGAATTGTCGGGCCGAGCCTGGACTTCCGAAAGTCAGGGCTGTACTCGATGTTAGCGAGGCTCGATAAGGAAAGGGGATTATCAGCTACTGTTTGACGTACTGTAGTGGGATGGAGATTTGGGAGTACTTGTGGTTGGTCATTGTTTTGGGCTATCAGATTATACTGTTGGATGTACCTATTTTAATCTTGGATGTTAATACAGTGGCGGAAACAATTGTCCGTATGTTTTGCATAAATTTGGGTTTTTAGGTTTTAAGACCACTATACATTAAGCCTTAATGTTTAATGGTGGTACGATTTGGGAGGGGCACATAGTGGATGTGTTCATAGCACAAATATCCAGAATAGTTTATTGGATCTAACTAATATCCCAAAAGATACACAAAGGGTACATCCGGACAAATAGGTCCAAGCAGAGAGGGCAAACTTCAAAAGTGTGTTTCTAGTTCCTAGCCCACCGACCTTTGGCCTTGATCACCACCCGCACCCTCCTAGGCGTGTCGATGAGGCTAGAGCAAACCTCGGCATGGATCTTCTCCCATTCTTCCTAGACCAACTCTTAAAGCTCTAGCATTCCAGAGGAAGGCCTTTTCTGCTTGGCCAACTCCCTTTTCAGGTAAGCCCAGAGGTTGAGGTTTGGTGAGAAAGAAGGCCACTCCAGGGCTACATACTCATGTTCTCCAAGTCATTCATGCACTAGGCATAACAAATTCTTGGGGATATTGTCCGCACCGAGATTACCTCAGAGGGGAAAATCCTATAGAAATGGAGGTTCAATTCGAGTTCGTCATGCAAAATGCCCTCATACAGGGGCCTCTCCATGCGTCCGTCAATCTTGCGTATGAACCCCAACCCCGCACATGTCACACATCCCCACACCATCACCGATCCTTGTCCCCATGGTTTACCGTCTGTTTGATTTGGTGGTGTTGCAGGGTTGTGCCTTCACGAATCCAGGCAAACGCGCGGATTGGAGCTGAAGCAGTTGATGTTGGTCCCATTTGACCAGATCACATGCTTTTGAAAACTAATTGTCCACTCAGCATGCGACTCCACGAATTGCAGCCGGCCCCTTACTATTTTCCAGAACAGTCTTGGCTTCTATTACTGGTGCACCATGACTAGACCCGCAGACCCTAGTGTGTTTTTAATGGTGCAAGGGTGCACACTCAACCGTGCAACGTTACCCTCAGTTTCGTGGTGTCTACGCTAGATTTGGCCGCTCTATTTGTGATTTTACCCTACAATGGTACGATCAAGACGATCCGTGATAAGACGGGCCTGACCGGCTAATTGGATCTTTGGCCACACCTCAGCATGACTAGTCTCAAAGATACCATTCAATCCAAATTCGTCCACAATACTCTAGCCTACGCCCAACTTTTTTCGCGATTTTCCTAGTGCTCAACCCCTTATGTTAAATGGTGGGTCCAGGAAGAGTGCAAGAAGTTCCCTGCCGAGTTTTGTACTAACCTCGTAGGTAATATGCCTAGGAGGGTGCGGGTGGTGATCGAGGCCAAAGGTCGGTGGGCTATGTACCAAATACGCAATTATGAAGTTTGCTCTCTCTGCTTGGAAATATTTGTCCGGATGTACCCTTTGTATATCTTTTGGGATATGAGTTAGATCCAATGTACTGTTCTAGATATTTGAGCTATGAACACATCCACTGCCCCTCCCAAATCGTACCACCATTAAACATTAAGGCTTAATGTATTGTGGTTTTAAAGCATAAAAACCCAAATTTATGCAAAACATACAGACAATTGTTTCCGCCACTGTATTTTTATCTTGGAACTTGTATTTGTGTACCTGGCTTTACTATCCTCAGAGTAAGTAGAGATTGATTTTTCCCCACCACAATCTGTGTTAGAATACTAGAATGGAATTAACAAGATAGAACAAGCAAGGTATAGGGTTGGGGTTGTACCCTCTAAGAACAAACACCTATCTAGCGTATAACTTCTACATAACCCCTAGGCTAGATAAGGGGTAGTGCTGAGCAAGAAACACGCAGCTCATGGTGGCACTACTAGTCCAACCTCTGAGGCAGGGGTCCGAAGACCAGTCAGCAAGAGTAAAAACAAGGCAAGAACAAACCAGGGCAGCACTACTAGTCCGGCCACTGGAAGACAAGCCACAAGTCAAGTCTGGAAGGTACAAATATACAGAAGTACATAATCAAGGTCCTAGCAAGTGAGAGTCTACAGGAACTAGACCAAGCTGCAAACAGTGCCGCTGATGATCTCTAGGCGCAAGCGCCTTACTCAAGATATCAGCTGTCTTGGCACCGTAGGCCAAGTGTACTACGCGAGCCTGGCGACGCTGCTGTAGCTCGCGCAGGAGGAAGTACCACAGCTGGATGTGCTTCGCTCTGCCCTCGAGTCGAGGCTCCTGACACAGGAGGATCATGGCCCTGTTGTCAGCGTACGAAACTGGGGCATAGCTAGTCGGCGAGCAAGAAGGTCAGCCAGCGGAGCTCCTGTACCGCCATGGCACTGGCGTAGATCTCGGCCTCACAGCTGGACTGGGCAACAGACGAGGAGCGAGTGGACCTCCACGAGATGGCCCATGAACCAAGGCTAAAGCAGTAGCCCTGGGAGGACCTGAGGGTCTCAGCATCATCTGCCCAAGAAGTGTCAGTGTGACCAGTAAGGACCACTGGCCTGCGTCCTCCAAGCACTAAACCCATGCCCGATGTACTTGCTAGATAACGCAAAACCCTCTTAGCGGCCGACGAGTGCTGTGTTCGGTGTCTGCATGTGGCCACAAAGCGAGCTAGGATGCTGAGAGGGTATGCAAGATCTGGACGAGTGCAAGCCATCAGGTACATGAGGCAACCCACCAGCTCTGCGTAAGGACCACTGGGCTCTACTGACTCCTCAGGAATTGGAGTAGAGAGCCTCTGATCTACTGGCAAAGGTGTGGGCTGTGCGGAGGAGAACTGAAGACCGAACCTCTGAAGGACCTGGCGCACCAAGTGTGACTGTGTGAGAGTGATGGTGCGCGCTGCTCTGTCCCTGGAGATCTGCAGGAGGAGCCGGAGTCGGAGGAGCCACTGGGTCCCAAGAGGGAAGGTACTAGTGAAGCCCTACGGTCGGAGCAGGTAGATTTGCTCGTGTAGGCTGCCTTGAAGAAAATTTGTGGAGAATTCGAGGGAGTGGAGCTCGTAGTCACGCTGTGCTGATACGTATAGCAGCGCCCAAAGAGTAGTCATGTTCGGGATCGGGGCGAAAGTCCACCCCCTCTCGCTGACTGAAGCCTCTAGCTACGTAGCGCGCCTTGAACACTGGCGGCTCTCCAGGGGGGCGCTTCACCTTGAAGAGCCAGCGGCCATCGACTACGTTCACCCCAGGTGGAGGAACTGCGTCGACGTAGGTGCCGGTGGATCTCGAAGATGCCATCTCCTGCTCCATTGCAGATATCCACTAAGAGGCCCAGGGTCCCGAGGTCGCCTCAGCGTAAGTGCGAGGGGTCGGGATGTCGAAGGCGTCAGGGTCACCCTCAGGGACTAGCAGTATGGTGCTGAGATGGGGAGCAGCCTCTGACATGAAAGCAAGCTCGTACTGCCTGTCCTCTAGGACGTCACTGCCAAGGGCGGGAGCACCCCCGATGGACGGAGGACGGACAGGTTCAGAGACCAAAGCAGTGGCGTAGTCAAGGCAGTGGGTAGAGGCAAAGTCAGCGACAGCAGTGAGAGAGGAACAGACGGGTTGGTAACAAGGGAGGCAAGGGCTCGAGGAACAAGAGGACGAGCAGCACGAAGGTAGGCAGACAGAGGGGGAGGCGCGATAGCGAGCGACGACGGAGGAGGCGAAGGCAGGTGTGGAGGACGAGATGCGTGAGAACGAAGCAACATAGGGTGAGAATGCTGAACCGGGGAGACAGGACGAGCACGAGAAGGACGGCGAGACCAGACGTGAGACGGAGCCGTCGGGTCAGGATACAGAGGAGGAGTAACAGGAGGGGAACGAGTTGGGAAACGAGTCGGTGACGAGTCCGGTAGAGGAAACAAAGGACCGTGGACAGGAAGGGGAGGAGGCGACGGGGGAGGCATAGGCGAGCGGTCAGGGGAGGAAAGGCCCGAGCAAGCGAAGGGCGGACACCGGCGGCGACTACTGCAGCTGCTGCTCGACGCCGACACCTGGACCGCCAGCTGCACCGTGGCTACCTCCTGAACACTCCACTCGAGCACCCCTAGAACGAGAACCCTCTCTAGCACCGGTGCCACCCCCGAGCCCGCCGGGACAAGCCCCGACAGGAACCTCAGGACTAGCACCCTCCTCAACGCCACGAACGGCTGCTGCTGCTGCGACGGCGGCGGCGGCGGCGGCGGCGGCTGCTGCGGCGGCAGAGGCTGCGACGGCGGAGGAGGAGACATCGGGGGAGAGACGGATGGCAAGAACTGCGCCGCTGGGCCATCGGAATAAGCCGACTCCTCGACCGGGACAACCGACAGGAGGGGAGTGACGTGCGACACACCAGACGGAGTAGGACGGGAAGGAAGGTGAGCAAGGGCTACCGGGGGAGTGGGGACCAAAAACAAGGGAGAGGAAACCGGGAGAACTCGGTGGGGAAAGCGGTGGTAAAAGGAGACAGAATCATCGAAATAGGACGGGAGTGAACGAAGCGATGAGACGGCGGGCGGTAAAAGTGCCAGGTAGAGGAGTCAAGGGGGAAGCCGAGGAAGACACAGGGGACAGTGCGGGCAGTGAGCTTTTCCGTGCCAGAGGCACGAACGTGAGCGATGCAGCCCTTGACGTGGAGCACGAACGCGTCACCAGGGAAACCGACCCAAAGAAGGGTCGACGAAACCTGTGGCCGCTGGGAGTGCGGCCAGAGGTTAAGCTGGTGAGCGGCATAGCGAACGGCAAACGGCCACAGAAAATGGGGTTCACCGGCATGTATCCTGGAGGTACGAGCCACCTCCATGACCAAGCCGATGCGTTGCTCAGTGCAGGGAGTCCGGTAGAAAGTACAACTGGGTGATGCCTACCGCACGACAGAACTGTCCAAGCCGACCAGAGGCGAACTCGCCGCCACGGTCGGACCGGAGACACAACTTAGGGAGACCGCGGTGAAGGCGGGCAACCACGACCCGCGGGATGAGAATGTCAGGCACGTCGGCCTTTCGCTCCAAGGGAAACACCGTGGTGCAGCACGTGTAGTCGTCCACGAGCACTAGAAAGTAGCGCTCGCGATGTGGTTCGGGGACAGGGGCTGGGCCCCAGATGTCCAGGTGCAGGATTTGAAGGGGTGCGGTGGCAGGCCAAAGCGAGGAGGAGTGAGGAGCACGGTGGAGCCGGCCCTCGATGCACGGCGTGCACGGCATCACAGGCAAGGGCGGGAGGGCAGGAAGCGATGCAGGGAGACCTAGGACGAGACCGTGTTGGGACATGTGACGCAGACGCGGGAGTTCGGGGTGACCTAGGCGGTGGTGCCACAGAAGCGACGGGTGAGTGAGTGACCGACACGAGCACGCAGCGGCGACTTGGGTAGATGCAGGACCCGGGGGGAAGCAGTGTCCAGCGTAAAGAGGCCAGACACCGGGTCCCGGGGGAACGTCGCAAGGGGGGAACCTGAGGCAGTCTTGGTACAGACAGCGTACCGCTCGTGACCCGGGAACGTAATGGTGACGCCGAGGTCCTGAAGACAGTCGACACCAACTAAGTTCCGGGAGAACGAGGGGATGTGGAGGCCTGTAAGGGAGCTCGAGGGGATCGTTTTACAGGGGAGGGTAGGGTAGCTGCGAGCAACAACAAGACCAGATGAAGGGTCATCAAGGGCAACAGCGGCAGGCGCGGCAAGCGGCGTGAGTGCGGCGTGGTTGCGGAAGAAGCAGGCACACGCGCCGAAGTCAAGTGTGAAGGACAGTGAAGCAGTAGCCGCAGACGAAGGAGGAGCAAGTGTGGAGCCTAGGCTAGACATAGCAAACGGTCCTACGCATGACGCAGCAGGGGAGTCTGTACTACAGACAGGTGCTATGCCTAAGCTAGAGAACCCAGGGTAATAAGATCCGGACACACTAAAAGCGTCAGCATACAGAGAATGCAAGGTAGAACTAGGTTGATCTATGTCTAGGTCAAAAACAGGCATACCGTGGCGAAGCAGACTGGGCCACTCAGGGAGGTCCGGGGCCAGGCCGAAGAAGCGACAAAAAAGATCGTCCAGGCGGCGGAAGCAGCGGGCGGTCGGGTGTAGACGGCGGCACACAGTGCTACAAAGGGGACCGGTCAGGAGCTGGTACTGGCAGCCCACAGCACCGAAGCCGTTGGTAAACGCCTAGCTGCGAGGACCGCCACTTCGGCCACCCCCGCCAGGGGCTCCTGGCCACCCTGGCAGGAGGCGAGCCCACGGCTGCTGCTGCTGCTGCTGCTGCGGCTGTGGTTGCTGCGGCTGCTGCGGCGGCGGCTGCTGCGGCGGCGGCTGCTACTGCTGCGACTGCTGCTGCTCCTGGATGCCTGCCGCAGCCCCTCGTCAGAACCGCTGTCGCCGCCACCACCACCAAGCCCTCCCTTGGGGCCGCGACGGCCCCGACGCTGTCGCTGCTGCTACGGGAAGGCTGCCGCTGCTGTCTCAGCGATAAGAGCAGCAGTAGCGACCGCATCGGAAACACCAGCGTACGTGCACTGGGAGGGAGCACAGCCCTGAAAGATTGGGGCTGCCGCGACACCGCTCGAATGGGCGATAGTGCGCTGGCGAGTCTCTATCTCAGAAAGGGTAGCGACAAAAGCAGTCAGGGTGAGGTCAATAGGGCGCTGGCTAAGGAAGTGGTCGCGGGCAGTGGCTAAGCGGTCAGGAAGGCGCACGACAATAAGGTACAGGGTAGCGCAGAACGGCGGGGGGAAAGCAGTCAGGTGGGCAAGAGTGCTAGCAGCGCGATAGCTAGTCTCTAGTGCACGGAGGTGAGTGGCGAGATCAGCGACAGTGGGGAAAGCAGAGAGATCAGGGAAGAGCATGGGGAGGATCAAGCGTCTAGCTGAGACGGAGCCAGGCGTGGAGTAGCGGTAAACTACAACATCTAGGAAATCCTTGGCGTTCGGGACAGTGGTGAAACGCGGACGCTTAGACAAGGGAAGCGCATGACTAATGGCAAGCTGCGCTACAGCGTCGCGAGAATCCCAGACAGCGCGAGGGAGTGCAGCAGCAGCAAAGGCCTCACTCTCAGCAGTGGTGGGGTCAGGAGGGAGGGGATCAGGGGCGGAGGGGCGAGGAAGCAAGCCATCAACATGCATAGCCAGGGAGTGCCCATCCTGGCGCTGACCTGTCAGGTGCCGGCGGAGATCGACAAGCCAGGCGGCGAAGTCGATCGCGTGCCCCTCCGCGTCCAGACGGAGCATGGCGTCCGCCATCGCTCAACCACAGTGGCACCGGGACACAGCGACACAACGGCAAAGGGACACAGGGGCACCGTAGCACAGGGACTCGGCGGCACGGCGGCAGGACTCTCCGGAACTGAACCGAAAGGAATGCCGAGGAGGGCGCGCGAGGAGTCGAGGCGCACAAGGGGCCGGCATGTGGAGAGGGGCCGGCAGGGCACGTGGGGCCTGAGGTGCGTAGGAGAGGGGCCGGCTAGGTGGTAGGGGCCGGCTAGGCGGTGGGGGCCGGCTAGGCGGTAGGGGCCGGCTAGGTGATAGGGGCCGACTGGGTGCAAGGGGCCGACTAGGCGCGAGGGGCCGGCTAGGCGCGAGGGGCCAGCTAGGGCGCGAGGGGCCGGTCAGGCGCGAGGGGGCGGTCAGGCGCGAGGGGCCGGTGAGGTGTGTGGGGCCAGCTAGGGTGCGAGGGCCGGTTAGGCGCGAGGGGCCGGCTGGGCGCTAGGGGCGGGCGACGACGCGAGGGGCCAGCTAGGGCGCGAAGGGCCAGCGAAGGCGCGAGGGGCTGGCTAGGCGCGAGGGGCGGGCCGGCTGGTCGCGAAGTGGCCGGCTGGGCGCAAGGGGCCGGCTAGGAGGCAAAGGGCCGGCTAGGGCGCGAGGGGCCAACGGGCACGCTAGGGGGCGGCTACGGCGCGAGGGGACGGCGGGCACGCTAGGGGCCGGTGAGGCGTGGTAGGCTAGGGCACGGGGCGGAAGCGGGTGGGGGGGACCTAACCTACGCATGATACCATGTTTGAATACTAGAATGGAATTAACAAGAGAGAACTAGCAACGTATAGGTTTGGAGTTGTAACCTTTAAGAACAAACACCTATCTAGCCTATAACTTCTACATACTAACATATGTGTAAGTTGACAGTCAGTTTTGGGTCTGATTAGAAATATTTGAGACCACCTAATGGAATAGCATGCATGTCAAGTATAGGTAGAGGTAGATGTTTCATATAACAAAGACCAGATTTTCTCCGACCTATCCCATGTTCTGTCTGTTGCTTGAGGCCCAAGCAATGTCCCTCCACAACCATGTCCCGTCTTGTAACGCGGATGCGATTGAATGATCAAGGAAGAGGTGTGGGAGGCGGATTGAATTCCGTGCTGCATCGTCAGGGTAGGATACGAGAGGATCCACTATTCCCGCTCACAATTGTACCCCGCTCACATCCTTCCAGTCACATTCAGGATAGGAAGAAAGGCGTGTTACATTTGTTCTATTCCAGTCAGTCACCACCTCTGTCTTGCTGGTCCACCCGCATCCGGCGCTTTCCATGGCGACTGCTTTTGTGTGCGCCATCTCTCTTGTTCCTTCGTCTCCCGCCGTGAAATGCGCTCCATCACGTCGCGATAACGGGCTGCTTGGCGGGTCGCTAAGCCACAGCGCCTCGAACTTAAAGCCGCTCAGAGCCTGCAGGCCGCTACTCGCTGGCGGTCGCGTCGCGTCGTCAGGCCGCACCGTCGCAGCGGCCGGCGGCTCGAGCGAGAGGAAAGCTGATGTCAGCAAGGTGGCGGTGCTCCGGGAGCTGCTGACGTCACCGGGGATTAAATGCGCGCCGGCTTGCCACGACGGGCTGAGCGCGCGACTGACGGAGGCCGCCGGCTTCAAGCTGACGTTTATGAGCGGTGAGAGTTGGGGAGTGAGGGGGTGAGGGGGTGAGGGGGTGAGGGGGTGAGGGAGTGAGGGGGTCATGGGGTGAGGGGCTGAGCCGTGACTCGTGAGTCGAAGTTGGCTTTCCCAGGCTTCGCTGTGTGACTGTGTCGGCCACGAGAACGACCTGCTCGTTCTCCTATGGGACACGGGGCTACTCTCCTATGGCAGCCCACCAGACAGTGGCCATGTCTTTCCATAGGCATGCTCCTCCACCATATGTCCACCTGCTCATCGCGTCTGCCTGCCTCCGCCATCCCCTCCCTGCTTGCCGCGCCCCCCCTCTCCCCCCCTTCCCCCTTCGTTTTCTTCTTCCCCCTGCCCTCCTGTACACCAGGCTTCGCTGTTTCAGCCACACGAGCCGGCCTGCAAAACACGGGGCTCCTCTCGTACAGCGAGATGGCGGAGGCGGGGCGGCTGATCGCGTCGGCGTGCGCTATCCCCCCTCTCCCCCCACTTTCCCTCCTCTACACCAGGTTTCGCTGTCTCAGCAACAAGAGCAGGGCTGCCTGATACCGGTGTCCTCTCGTACGGTGAGATGGCGGAGGCGGGGCAGTTTTGAGGCGCCTCAAAACTTGATACCGGTGTCCTCTCGTATGGTGAGATGGCGGAGGCGGGGTGGCTCATCTTCTCCCCCCTCCCCCGCCCGCCTCCCCTCCTCCATTGGTCTTGCCAGGTTTCGCTGTCTCAGCAACAAGAGCAGGACTGCCAGACACGGGGCTCCTCTCCTATGGCGAGATGGCGGAGGCGGGCCGGCTGATCGCGTCGGCGTGCTCCATCCCCGTGATAGGCGACGGCGACACGGGGTACGGCAATGCAGTGAACGTGCGGCGCACCGTGCGCGGGTACCGGCAGGCGGGCATGGCGGGGATCATCATCGAGGACCAGGTGGGGGGGGGACGGGAAAGGGGAGGGGGGGGGGAGGGGGTTTGCGGCTGCGCACATGCATGTACCAAGGCTAGTCAGTGGGAACACCGTGCGCGGGTGCCGGCAGGCGGGCATGGCGGGGAGGGGGGGAGGTGGCAGAGGGCAAGGGAGGAGGAGTAGGGAAGGGGGGGGGGGGGGGAGGAGGGGAGGGGGGGGGGGTGTTTGCACGGACATGCACATATCAAGGCAAGTCAGTTAATGCGCCGGTGCAGGCAGGCAGGATCATAATCGAGGACCAGGTGGGGGTGGAGGGGAGAGAGGGAGGGGGGGAGGGGGAGGTGGAGAGGGGGTTGTGTGCACATGCATGTACAAAGGCAAGTCCGTGAGTGCGCAGGTAAAGGCAGGCGTGCATGGCAGAGATCGTCATCGAGGACCTGGTGGGGTGGGAGAGAGGGGGGATTGGGTGTTTGAGATGGGCATAGGAGGGGGGGTATATGTGTGTGTGTGTGTGGGTCCGCGTGTTAGAATGTGTTTGATCCGTCCGTACTTTTAGCAGGTTTGTATGCACACACACACACGCACACACACACGCACACACACACACGCACGCACACACACGCACGCACACACACGCACACACACACGCACACACACACGCACTCACACACACAAACGCACACACACGCACACACACACGCGCACACACACACACGCACACACACACACGCACACACACACACGCACACACACACGCACGCACACACACGCACACACACACATGCACACACGCACACACGCACATGCACACACGCACACACACACACGCACACACACACACACGCACATGCACACACGCACACACGCACATGCACACATGCACACACACACGCACACGCACGCACACACGCGCGCACACACTCACACGCACACACACACACGCACACACACACACGCACACACACACACGCACCCACACACATGCACGCACACACACGCACGCACACACACACACGCACACACACACACACGCACACACACGCACACACACACACGCACACACACACACGCACGCACACGCACGCACGCACACACACACACACGCACACACTCACACGCACCCACACACACACACGCACACACACACAAACACACACACACACGCGCGCGCGCGCACACACACGCACCCACGCGCGCATACACACGCACACACGCACATGCACACACGCACATGCACACACGCACACACACACGCACACATACGCACACACACACGCGCACACACTCACACGCACACACAGACACGCACACACAGACACGCACACACAGACACGCACACACACACACACACACACACGCACACACACACACACGCACGCACACACAAGCACACACACACGCACACGCACGCACACACACACACGCACACACTCACATGCACGCACACACACGCACACACGCACAAACACGCACACACGCACGTACAGACACACACGCACCCACACACACGCACGCACACACACGCACGCACACACACGCACGCACACACACACGCACGCACACACACGCACACACACACACGCACACACACACACGCACGCACACACACGCACGCACACACACACACGCACACACTCACACGCACCCACACACACACACGCACACACACACACACACACACGCACGCACACACACACGCGCGCACAACAGAGCGCAGGATGGTGGTGGTGTGTCGTTCAACAGCCCCACCCATCTCTACTCTCTCGCCCCGTCCTCATGCGTCCTCTGCTGCATGCACCCCCCTCTGCATGTTGCTCCCTTGTTTGACACAGGCGTGACCCAAGGCGTGCGGGCACACTGCGCGGCGCAGGTTGGTGGGGCGAGTTGAGGCAGTGATGCGCGTCTAATCTCCCCCGGTCGTCATGCCTCCTCTGCTGCATGTTCCTCCCCTGCCCAACGCTCCTTGTGCTCCCCTGGGCCCTTTGACGCAGGCGTGGCCCAAGGCGTGTGGGCACACGGCGGGGCGCAGGGTGGTGGGGCGGGACGAGGCAGTGATGCGCATCCGAGCAGCGGTGGACGAGCGGGACGAGGGCGAGGGGGACATTGTCATTGTTGCACGGTGAGCGAAAGTAGTCTTGTGCTCTTCCGTACTCTGACTAACTCTCTCGCAGATGGTTGCATGACCAGTGTGGTACGCACTTTGATGTGCGCCTGAGCTGCTGCCGGCAGGGAGGGACAAGGGCCACATTGTCATTGTTGCACGGTTGGTGAGTGTGCGGCTCGCTGGGATTGGTTTGTGTTGGGTTGGGTTTGGTTGGATTTGGTCTGTGGTCCATTTGGGATGTTTTGGGATGACTGTCCTCGCGGAGTGGGACAGAGGGCATTGGAGCATATGGGCAGTGCGCTTAGCGTGTTTTCCCCCCACCCCCACCCCCCCCCACGCAGGTCCAATGCGCGCCAGGCGGTGTCTTAGACGAGGCCGTGTGGCGGGATGGGAGTAGAGCAGCAGTTGCACAAGCCTGTTTCCTCCCTTTCCCCCACAAAACACACCATCCCATCTCATTCACCAGGTCCGATGCCCGCCAGGCCGTGTCTTTAGACGAGGCTCTGTGGCGGGCAGCAGCGTTTGCGGATGCGGGGGCGGACATGGTGTTCATTGATGCTCTGGGGTCTGAGAGCGACATGCGTGCGTTCGTGCGGGCGGTTCCGGACACACCGAAGCTGGTACGTGTGATGTGTGCAACTGCGCCAAGCTCTCGTTGGGGCCTCGGAGCCTGGCTGAAGGGAGTGGACTGGAAAGGGGGGGCGGACATGGTGCTCATTGATGCTCTGGGGTCCGACATGCGTATTATACTCAGAGGTGCCATAAAAGTCGATGTTTTGAGGAGTCTCAGTCTCAAAACACGACTTTTATGCCACGGACACACCGATGCTGGTACGCGCAGGTTCGGAGGTGTGCTCAGAGGTGGCATGAGAAGGGTGGGGGGGGGGGGGGGGGGGGACTCTGACGCTTTGGGTGGGCTACGAAGGGGGCGGACATGGTGTTCATAGATGCTCTGAGATGTGAGAGCAATAGGCACGCATTCCTGTGTGAGGGGTCTATTTTTGAGGCGCCTCAAATATGAGGTGTGAGAGCAATAGACGCACATTCCTGCGTGCAGTACCGGCCACGCCTAAGCTGGTGCGCGTGACGTGTGGGTGGGTCTAAGATTGGCTCAAGGGATGGGCATTCTGACGTTTTGAGTGATCTCGGAGGGGGGTGACATGCGCACGTTCGTGCGTGTTCTGTTCTTGCCAGACACTTTTTGAGTCGACTAAAAAATCGACTCATTACACATGTGTTCTTGCCAGACACTCCTAAGCTGGTGGTCAGGGTCTAGTTTTGAGGCGCCTCAAAACTCCACTCCTAAGCTGGTACGCACTTGACATGGCATCATGTGTTCTGCGCTGTATATGCTGCGATGAGGTGCGGTGTTGTGTGATGCTGTGCGGTGCGGTGTGGTGTCCGAGAGCCATTTGATGGGTCTCAGATGCCTTTTAGGAATCACAACGTTTTCTCCCTCGGTCCCCTCTCTACTCTCTCTCCTGCCTTTCCTTACCTCTGCTCTCCAACCTAACTCCTTCCACCCACGCTCCACAGATCAACCAGTTGGAAGGGGGGGGGCGCACGCCCATGCTGTCCCCCCAGCAGCTTGAGGACATGGGCTTTGCTGTCGCTGTCTACCCTCTCTCACTCGTGGGCGTGTGCACCCGAGCCATGCAGGTATCATCGTGCTGGTGCTATGGGTCATGGTGCTATGGGTCATGGTGCTATGGGTCATGGTGCCATGGGTCATGGTGCTATGGGTCGTGGTGCTATGGGTCATGGCGCTATGGGTCATGGTGCTATGGGTCATGGTGCTATGGGTCATGGTGCTATGGGTCGCGGTGCTATGGGTCATGGTGCTATGGGTCATGGCGCTATGGGTCGCGGTGCTATGGGTCATGGTGCTATGGGTCGTGTGTGTGCTGCTATGCCTCGGTAGTCCTTTGGCTACACATGGCATGCTGTCGGCATCGACCAGACAGAATCAATACTTTCCATTTACCGTACAAATGCGTGATTCCATCATGCTGGCTGCCACTGTTTGGGCAATATACTGCCTCGCCGCATGCCCTTGGCCCATACCCTCCCCCTCCCTCCCTCCCTCCCTCCCTCCCTCCCTCCCTCCCTCCCTCCCTCCCTCCCTCCCTCCCTCCCTCCCTCTCTCCCTCCCTCCCTCCCTCCCTCCCTCCCTCCCTCCCTCCCTCCCTCCCTCTTCCCTCCCTCCCTCCCTCCCTCCCTCCCTCCCTCCCTCCCTCCCTCCCTCCCTCCCTCCCTCCCTCCCTCCCTCCCTCCCTCCCTCCCTCCCTCCCTCCCTCCCTCCCTCCCTCCCTCCCTCCCTCCCTCCCTCCCTCCCTCCCTCCCTCCCTCCCTCCCTCCCTCCCTGCCGCCATCCACACCCCCCTCCTTTTACCCCCCAGGACGCCCTGTCCGCCCTTGCCTCGGGTCGACTACCCCGCCCCTCTCTCCTCCCCCCCTTCGAAGAGCTGAAGGATGCGGTTGGCTTCCCAGAGTACCTCGCTTTGGAAGAAAGGTACAGAGTGGTGGAGGGCGGTGATGGGAGCAGCAGCAGCAGTGGGAGCAGGAGGAGGGCTGACAGCGATGCTGCTGCTGCTGCAGCCGCGGCGGCTCGAGTAGCAGCGGAAGCCCAAGCAGAGGAAGCAGCAGCGGCAGCTAGAGTGGCTGCTGCAGACGCAGCGGCTGCTGCTGCAGCGGCAGCTGCTGGGGCCACCTGGCAACAACAGCAGCAGCAGCAGCAGCAACAAACCCAGCAGCAGCAGCAGCCGTTTGATGTGGTGGAGCCAGTGGTTATAGAGCCGGACGAAGCAGGAGGCACAGGTGCAGAGGCTTGGAACAACCTCGAGAAGACCCGCAGCAGTGGTAGTGGTGGCAGTGGGTGGGGTAACTGGACAAGAGTGCTGCGAGTGCAAGTGCTAGGCCCCAACAATATCGCCAAGCTCGACTTCCGAGTGCCGGTCAGTGCTGCTGCTCTGCTGCTGCTCTGCTGCTGCTCTGCTCAACCCTGCTCAACCCTGCTCAACTATGCTCTCAGCAACCTCGTCTCGAGACCCCATTCTTTCTTGCCATTTTTGGCTCCCTTAGTGGCTTACCTTGTGCCGAGCGCAGTGCCGCGCTTTCAACCCCTTTGAACCCCTCCACAATCCAGGCTTATATGCAGCCCTTGTCACATGGTGCACTCCGGAATCACAGAACTATGTCATTACTCCGTCTCCTTTTCCGTCATTACTCTGTTCGTTCCTTCTCCCCCACCTCCCCCACCTCCCCCGCCCCTCCTCTTCCCTATTCCCCCCTCTTAACACTCCTTAGGCCGGCTTCCTAGGCGGTCTTGCCAACACCGTTCCAGGTCAGTGCAAAGGTGGTTGCCACATTTTTTTCTCTACTATCTTCGCAAAAAAAATATGTGCAAAGGCTCTCTCTTGGTTTCGGTTGGCTCTCTCTCGTCTGTCTTGCTGGTGAGACTCCCGTTCGCTCCCTCGTCCGTGTTGCTGGTGGTGGTGGCTCCTGTGTGACACGTGTTGGCTTTGAGGGTGAGAGCCGGTAGACCTGCCATGTTTGGTGAAGCAGTAGCACGTGCGTCGTGCTTTTCGATGCTTCCATGCTTCCATGCTTTTCGATGCTTCCATGCTTCCATGCTTCCATGCTTTTTGATGCTTCCATGCTTCCATGCTTCCATGCTTCCATGCTTCCATGCTTCCATGCTTGCATGGTTTTCCCTCACCTGCTCTGGTCCTTCTTTCCCTTGCCCTTTTGAGGCGCCTCAAAAGCCCTTTCCCTACAACCAGCTGTGGAGGGCTTTGACTTGGCGGGCCAAGAAGAAGGGATTCTCCCCCACAGCAGCAGCAGGTTCTTGTTCCTCCCACTTGCCACCCCTCATCTCCCCCCCTCCCCTTGTTTCCCCCCACACTCCCTCCAGCCGTGGCGGGCGTTGACCTGGCAGGCCTGGTGGAGCGCGCAGCAGCAGGTGGTTCATACCCCCACTCTCTCTTCATCTCCCTGTCCCTCTGATCAACCCGTTTTTCACCCCCCTCCCCCCCCCAGCCGTGGCGGGCATTGACCTGGCGGGGCTGGTGGAGCGTGCAGCAGCGCGGTCCAAGTCGGAGGGCGGGGAGGACGAGGTGGTGGTGGCGGACTTCAGGGACAAGAGCACGGGCGACCGCGTGCGCATCCTGCTCGAGTGATGCGGTGGCTGTGGCAGGGGCTGTTGCAGCGGCTGTGGCTGTGGCTGGTTGGCTGGGGCTGTGGCTGCTGGGGATGCTGCAGTGCAGGACTGCAGTGGGGAGGACGAGGTGGTGGTGGCGGACCCAGGGACAAGAGCACAGGGGGCCGCGTGCGCATCCTGCTCGAGTGATGCGGTGGCCATGCCTGTGGCTGTGTTAAATCGCCTCACTACATCAAGGGGTGATGATGGCTATGGGGGTAATGGTCAGGAGGAGGACAAGTGTGCATGAGTGCTTTCGGGGGGGGAGGATGAGGTGGTGGTGGTGGCGGGCTTCAGTGACGAGCACAGGGGACTGCGTGTGCGCATCCTGCTCGAGAGAAACTGTGAAAGGGATGGCTCTTCGTGGCTGTTGGGAATGCAGGGGGCAGGGGTCAGCAGTGGTTGGGAAACTGCCTGGTTGTTTTTTTACCTACATACCATACCTAGGGCTGTGACTGCAGACTGTTGGGAGGGAAACTGGTCCCCTGGCTCTTTATGGGTCTGCCTGCCTGGCTGTGACTGAGGTGTTCAGTGTGATGCGAAGTAATATAGGGTCCTGTAGAAAGCACCCTCTGCGGTGTTTGTTGGTGGTAGTAGTCAATAGAACACCCGTTTTGTTTGATGGCTTGTGTTGTGCTACTGTGAAAAAAACGGTTTGACACAACATACGAAACCCTGGCAATGAATGAATTGCCACAGGGTAAAGAGCAGACTTTTTTTGTCTGATTGTCTGATATTCAGACTGGTTTTTAGGGGTTTCTCTGATTTTTCAGACAGGGGCTTGCAAAAACTCTGATTGGACTAGACAAACTTTTCAGATTTCTCTGAAATTTTCAGACTAGGTGTACCAGTTTCTCTGATTTTTAGACAAGTGTTTTTAGTTTCTCTGAAACAAAGACATACAGGTGTAAGGTGCTCCCATGCGAATATTCCCTTTTTCGCGTCGCCACACGTTGTCCCCCCTCCGCATCCTTGGCATACGTGAGCCTTCCCGAGCCTTCTGTGGCAACATCTGATGTGGCTAGAGCACATGTGATTGGATACTTTACGGTATTGCAGCAAAACAGACCAGTCAGAGCCCTTTGCGGCGCCTTACTTGGGTCTCCAGCGCACGGTGGGGATCAGATCATGCCTCACCCCATGCAGTGAACTTGCTGCACCATACGTGCACCGCTGTACGTCATCCCGCCCATCACGACGCGTCGCCCCGCCCATCACGACGCGTCGCCCCGCCCATCGTCTCGTCACTTGCCAGTCCGTGCCGCCATGGCACTTGACCAAGAAACCCCCTCCCCAACCGCTTCTTGCTCCCTTCGTCTCCACCTGTTTCTTCCATCCACTTCTGTTATGTGTTGTTGTCGTGCGTTATTCTGCTCGTGTTCTGTGTCAGGTTTAGAAACCCCCCTCGAAGTAGGGCCAACATGGCTGTCGTTGTCGAGGCTGACGGCGACGATCAGCCAGAAGGGTGTAGCGAATCCCCGCCTCCCATGCGAGGCCTAGACTTCCTGCGTTCAAAGCTGTCGCGCACCCCTGCTGCAGATACCTCCCGTCGCCCAGCCGCTATCGACCCTATGCTTGCGCCTTCCTCAGCCGAGCCCTCGCCATGGCCCGTGCCACTAGCATCCCCTCCTTTGTCGCCTGCGCGTTCGTCCAGTCCGTCCTTGCCTCAGCCCTCGCAGTCGCCCACACTATCGTCGGCGGTCCGCTTGGAAACCGATGCCGAAGCATCAGCTCGCTCCTCCGCCAAGAAGCGAAAGTATCGGCAGGCTTCTCTGCCGTGGTTCAAGGGCGCCACATCCAAGGCTCCTGACTCTGCACCGAGTTCAGCGCCCAGCCCGTCTACAGCAGAAGATATGGAGGACGATGATGCTGACGACGACGAGGAGGACGCAGAAGCAGCAGAGCCGCTGAAGGTCGCTGAAGCACGTGAGGCAGAGCTGAAACACAAGTTTGAAACCGAGTGGTCGAAGAATTTTCCGTGGCTCGTCCTCACCAAGACCGATCTTGGTCGCCCGTCCATCAAGTGCAGCATCTGCACGGCGCACCGGTCGGAGAACTGCAAGTACGGCAAAGGCGGACAGGGCGGAGCAGACATCCAGGTGCAAACGATGCGCAAGCACCAGCGTACCAAGAAGCACCAGGCCGCTGTCGAGAAAAAGGAGGCTAAGGAGAGGGCCGAGACGAAGCAGAAGCGCATCGAGGATTTCTCAAATGGCGACGTCGAAGGCAGACGTATCATTCAGTTGTTGATGGCGATGTTATTCATCTGCAGAACTGACGCACCGATCTTGATGTATGTTTCTCTGGTGAACTTCATGGCCTCGCAGGGTACGCCAGACTTGGGCGAGAGCAACTACGGCACCTACCACACAGAGTATGTGTTTTGGATTTTGCAAATCTCCCATTGTTCGAACCGCTAGAGTCAAATAATGCTTCTCGTTTCTTGCCATGTGTTACAGGTACGGATTCAGGCAGCTGACAGAGGCGACGGCGAATTACCTTCGGCAGAAGCAGCTCGAGCACATCTTGAAGAGTCATTTCATCGGTCTCAGCGTCGACGAGAGTACCGATCGACGTCGCGGCAAGCACTTAATTGTCTACGTGACATTCATGAAGAACGACAGGGTTGTCACTGAGTTTTTTGCCTTACTCACTGTGCATAAGTGCAATGCTGGATCCCTCTTAGCTATTTTGCAGACCCATCTCGAATCGGCAGGTGTCGACATCAATAAGGTTTCAGGCATCAGTACGGATGGGGCCAGCGTCATGAGGGGGGATCGACAGGGTCTGGTTGCCCGCCTTCGGCAGCTCGTGCCGCACCTCGTCTCTGCTCACTGCATTGCTCACAGGTGAGGCGTAGTGCAGCACCACTACCTTGGCAGGTTTCCCGACTTCATCGAGTAGTTCTGATTTATGTTTCGTGGTTTTGATGTATGATGTTCCGTGTTTGAGCAGGGAGGCGTTGGCAGCTAAGGACGCTGCCAAGAAGTTTCCCGACTTCAACATGATCGACGACATCATCAGGATGCTGGCCGAGATTTTGGGACGCTCCTCAGTGTGGCACGACCGCTTCAGAGAGCTGCAGGAGATCCTGATGAAGACCTTCCTGGAGATGCAGTCTATCTTCGCCATCCGCTGGCTTTCACGCGCCGAGGCAATACTCCGCTTGGTCGCAGTTCTTCCCGCCGCCATCCTGCTGCTGCACGAGTACGACCGGGATTCGTACGAGGTTGCAAGGAGCTATAAATTCCACTTCTGCCTCTTCTTCCTCGCCGACCTGCTGACAGAGCTCAACCGGCTTAACAAGAAGTTTCAGCGTCGCCAGGTAACGTATACACTAACGCTTCAGATAGCGCACATACTTTCGATCGCGCACATGCATGTTCTATGCTGTGCTAAACATGCCTCGGCTATGTGATTTTCTCGTGCTACTTGCAGGTCGACATCACCAGGGTGGGAAGCATGGTGCAGAGCACCACCGAGGTGATTCGCGCACGGTACATCAATTGCGACTCTTTTTTCGGCGGCCCCAGAAGCAAGCACCTGCACAAGTTCTTGACATGCCATGAGCCTGAAGGTCGTGTGGTCGTCGAGGGGGAGGCGAAGGATGGCGAGCCGGTCCGCCACGAGTACATCCTTCACACGAAGTCGATTTCGGACTCGGAGTTCAAGAGCGACAAGAAGTCTTGCATCATGTTGTGCCGTGCCATGGCCCAAGAGACGATCGACTGCATCGAGTCAAGGTTCAGCGACCTGCAGCAGCTCGGAGGAACCAAGCTTTTTCTCTCAAGCGCCTATCCCACTGCGCGATCGGAACGCGAGAAGAAAGCGCTTGAGTGGCTGGCGCTTTTGAAAAAGTTATTCAACAACAAGCCCCTGCCTGGTAAGTTCTCGAGACCAACATACTTTTCCAAGTGCTTTTCTGGATTACCCTTCTAATGTTTACTCAGTGTGCCTGTTATGTGAGTGTGATGCCATGCGTTATACTCACACTTTGCTGATTCCCTCCCCTCGCAATGTACCCCCCCCCCCGTCCCCCTCCCAGGCGTTAGCTGGAAGCGCGCCAAGGCAGAGCTGACCTCATTCGTCAACATCATGGACGCGCATCACGGGGAGATGGCGTACCACGTCAGCCTGCGGCACATGCTGGGGACACGCGACTGGGAAGATGCCTATCCCAATCTTGTTAAGTTTTGGGTGGCAACCGCCGTGCTCCCGTTGAGCACGGTGGAGTGCGAGCGGGGATTTTCCCGCCAGAACGTCATTAAGAGCTGGTCTCGGGGCAACCTCTGTGATGCCCGCTTGGGCGACCTTGTGTGCATTTCCCTCCGGCAGGATTACGACATGCAGTGGGATGAGATCGTTGACATGTGGAAGGCCGCCAAGCCAAGGCGGCCTTGCCAGGATGCAATTGCCCCCATTCTTGCCCCAATGTCCAGGAGGAAGAAGAGCAAGGCCGAGGCAAAGAAGAGAAGGAAGATCGCTGAGCTCGAGGCTCAGATCAGGAAGTGGAAGGGGATGGCTGTGGTTGAGGATGGGCTGGAGGAAGGAGACGTGGAAGAGGAGGTGGAGGAGGAGGTAGAGGAGGAGGAACTGACGGAATTTGATGATGACGAGTAGGTACCGTAAATGTAGGGAGGGGGGGAATGGCCATCTGCCTGCATGCTCGTTCGTTTGTAGCTTGCAAGTAGTACTAACTTAATCAAAGTGCTTAACTGTATCTTCTATTGTCAAACACTAACAGAACAGACTATGCAGTAGAATTTCTCTGTATGTTCAGACAAAGATTCTCAAATTCTCTGGAAAATCAGACAACTTTTTCAAAATTCTCTGATCCTGAAAAGCGAATCAGACAAAGTGCGCAGAACGTGTCTGATTGCTCAGACACGTTTTTTTCCAAAAGAGAACTTGCCAGGAGACGGGCCTACCTACTGCTACCAATGTTGCACTAACATATTCTTCTGTTTTCTGGGAGTGAAGAGCGGTACCGACCGGTATTCAGTTCTTCCGCCCTTCCACCAGAATTACGTGGTAACCGTGCCTGAGAGGGTAGTGTGACCATGGTGAGAGGGAGAACAGCAGGAAATGCAGAATATGTATTTAGAGCAGGGACCACTGGAGGAGCTCTTAGAAACCACAGGCTCGCCGCAGCGTGTGACGACGAGACGTACACACCAGCAACATATGATTTGTATGCTATTGTCGGGGCAGACAGTTTGACTTTGGACGGCATCGAGTTGGGCCCAGCTAAGGGGCAAACAGTGAAGCAGCCAGAACCCACTGGCCCGCAACTCATCACCTCGGCTGCAGTTCAGCCCCACACCATCCAGCAGCAACCCCTGTTGACCCCTGTTGACTCCCCTGTTGACTCCCCTGTTGACTCCCCTGTTGACCCCTATTGACCCCTGTTGACCCCTGTTGCCCTCAGTGGACCCCTATTGTCCCCAGTTGACTCACGTTGACTTGAAGGGCGCTGACGTGGCGCCGATGGGCGTGGCGAAAGCCACATCCTGGAAGGGCCCCGCCATCTTGCCACGGGGGAACCACCCCAGGTCGCCGCCCTTCTTGGCGGACGGACACTCGGAGTACTCCTGGGCTATCTGTGGAGAGGGGAAGGGGAAGCGGATGGGGATGGGGAACCATAGGGAGAGAGAAAGAGAGAGAGAGAGAGAGAGAGAGAGAGAGAGAGAGAGAGAGAGAGAGAGAGAGAGAGAGAGAGAGAGAGAGAGAGAGAGAGAGAGAGAGAGAGAGAGAGAGAGAGAGCCTATGTCCCTTAGTATTTAGAGCTCTCAGTCCTCTCATTCCTCTATTTTTAGTTTGGTTTCTTCTTTTTCTCCTTCCCTTGGTGGCGGGAGAGAGAGGAGAGAGAGAGAGCGAGAGAGAGAGAGCCTATGTCCCTTAGTATTTAGAGCTCTCAGTCCTCTCATTCCTCTGTTTTTAGTTTGGTTTCTTCTTTTTCTCCTTCCCTTGGTGGCGGCTCGCGCCGGCGGCCTTCGGCCGCCGTCGCTCGCAGCGCGGCCTGCGGCCGCGCGATAGGGGCTGGCAAATACATTGCACAAGAATCAACAACTCAAGGATACAACAACAACGGCACAAGGAGACCACAAGCCGGGACACCCGACACCTAACTCCAGACATGGAGAGCCTCATCCGCCGTACCGAGGCTCTAGCGCTGGTGAGCTCGTCTCCCACGCGGACGTACGTCAGGAGGGGGCAGGTCACGCGAGCTGGTCCGCTCCCGCTTCCTCCAGCAGGGCCGTCACATAGCCCTCCAGGAGCTGGAGCGCTGACACGGCTCCGCCAACGATGTCTACAGCTGCAGCCGAATCTATGCTCGCCGACACTGCGCGCATCACGGCGAGGAGCTGGGGGTCCAACACTGTTCCCCGGGCGGGCGCAGGCTGCACTCGCGTCGACACGACGGCGAGATCCGCTGCAGCCATCGCGCAGCGATGGAGAGGATCGTGGGGCATCCTGCACGGGCTCGCTAAGCCCCGTAGTACGGAGTGCGAGTCCGTCAGCATCCCCACTGCGATCCCCATCGCCCGCCGCGCGTGCCAGAGCCGACGAAGCGTGGCGACTCGGACCGCCATCTCCACGAGGCGCTCCCGCCCTCGCAGCCGCTCCACCTGCACCCTCGGCGGCATCCGCAGCCCGCCTGGGCGGCGCTGCTCCGACCCCTCACACGGACAGCCCTCATCGGAGGACTCCGCCCCCCCCGTCTCCGCTGCTTCTGCCCCCCCCTCGACTCCTGTCGGCAAGCCCATCGCCATACGGGGGGGAACAAAGGGCGCGGCAGCCCGCGCGCCGAAGGACGGCGGAGCCATCGGCTGTGGTTGGCCTTCGTACCAGCTCACCACCGAGGCCCCCACCATTGGTGGCTGCCAGCTTGGCAGCGTCCCCATGGTCGGCACATCCGTCGGTGCAGCCTGCGTGTTGGGCGCGAGGTGATGCTGGGGCAGCTGCCGGGCCTGGTACCAGGGGGCAGATGGCGGAGGCAGCTGACGATGCTCCTGACAGGGTGGCGGCTGTGGCGCCACGGACACAGGCGCCGGAAGAGGTCGAAACGGCACTTGCAGCGGCACCGAATACGGAGGAGGCACTATCGCGGGCGGAATCTGCGGCGGGGGGCACACGCTCGGGGGCTGAGGCGGTGCTACCGCACGGAACAGGTTTTCCAAGGTCGCAGCAGCGCGACCCAGCCGCCTCTCCGCGGCCGAGCCTCGCCCGTTGCCCCCTCCGGCCCTCCACCCGCGGTGCGATCCAGACTGCCCACGCTGCCCCTGCGGCGTCCGGCGCTGCTGGGCGGGAGCCGCTTGCGCCCCCCGCTGGGATGTTCCTCGACGCGGCAGGACCAGCGGGGGCTGCTGCTGCGGAGGCTGCGCTGCCCCCGGCTGGTCTTGGTCCGCACGCTCGGAGGCCTTCCGCTCGTGATGTGCGGAGGACGGGTGGCGGCTGCCAGACAGACGCTCTGGGGTCTGCTGGCGGCTCGTTGGCGCGACGGGGACTCCGCGCTCCCAACCGTGGTTCGCGGGCGGTGGGGAACTCGCCCGATCTCGGCGGGGGACGCTCTCCCCCGTGCTCTCCAAATCAAGGGACCGTTCGCGATGGGGACGCCCAGCTCCCACCACATTTCGGGGTGACTCCATTGACGGCCCGGACGCCTCCCTCGGCGTCGCCCGTGCGTCGGAATGGTCAGCGACCGTCAAGCGGAGTGGCAGCACGCAGTGGAAGCCGGGACCGAAGAGGTCGGGGGCGCGGTCGAGGAAGGACAGGTGTCTTGTCTCGGGATGGAGGCCCGCTGAACGACTTCCAGCTGCTAACCGGGCTTTAAGGGAGGGAGGGCGGAGGGAGGTGACTGGCGAGGAAGACAGACGAGACGCATCTTATGTACCGGAGAGGATCGAGGACTCATCAACGGAGGAGTCCAGTGCTGCTCTGGAGGAGAGACCTTTGTCACGCAGGCGAGGCGGGAATCCGTCCCCATCGCTCAGATCCCGCGGACAAAGACCTGTGAACACACAGTCCCCTGGCTCTCCCGCCCAGGCTGCCAGAGGGAGTGCGCGAAATACGCGTCCCTCCCGCGCCAGTAGTTCGTCAGATATCCAGAACCCTCGGCAGTTTTCGCCACAGGAGCTGTCATCCAACGAATCCCTGTTCGCCGGGGTGCCGGGATGGGATATCGACCTGCTTTGCGACAGTCGCCAACCCCCAATTTCCCGCAGAATCCCCCCCAAACTTCGTCAGCTCTTCGCCCTGGCACTTCTGACACCTCTACTCCATATCGCTCACAGGCCAACCAGCCTCGCTGGTTGGCGTCTGTTGCTTTTCGTCCCCCGCCTAACCCTTCGCCTGCATTCGCCCAAGCACCCTGATTGGGCCGCAGTGGAAAACCGACTGCAGCAGTTCCTGGCGGGCGAATGGCAACTGCTGTACCTGTCAGCAATCGACGCCGTAAATAACCCCCCCGCTCCTCGCCACATGGCAGACTCCATCGGCAGGCAAACACGAGCGGAAGGGCTTGTCCGCCGTGGCAGTCTCAGACGTGCCTTACTGGCACTTGACTCAACACCAGTCAGCGCTTCAACCCCCGACGTCCTCGAAGCGTTGAAGTCCAAGCACCCCGCCCCGCTGACTGAGTCAATCACCTGGCCCGTCCTCGACGAATCGGAGACGAGCCCCACATTCTCGCAAGCTGATTTCATCCGGTTACTCAGCCGTTGCGAGAACGGGGTGGGCGCAGGGCCTTCAGGAATGTGTTTCGAGCACATTCGCGAGGCTGCCCTCGCCAACGGAACGGTCGCCAGCAACCTATACGCGCTCACAACCCGCCTGCTAAAAGGGGACTCCACGGCCGAAATTGCATCCCTCCTCACTGCCAGCCGCCTCATCGCTTTTCCTAAACCCGGGTGCGGCACGCGTCCCATCGCCATAGGCGAATGCCTGCATCGCCTCGTGGCGAAGGCGGGCCTTCTAACCATGACGGAGCAGGCGCATGCCCACTTCTTACCTCTGCAGTTCGGGGTAGCAGTACGAGCAGGCGGTGAGGCGATCATCCATGCAGCGCGCGCCTACACAACCGAATTCCCCGCTGCCCTGGTACTCCAAGTCGACCTTTCGAACGCCTTCAACAGCGTCGATCGGGCCGCGATAGTCGCAGGGCTCTTCAACTCACCCCTCCGACCACTACTCCCCTTCGTCCAGCTCTCGTACGGCGCCCCATCACGCCTCTACCTCGACGCAGGCTTCAACAGTGGGCCACTCCTCAGTGCCCGAGGAGTTAGACAGGGGGACCCGATGGGTCCCCTGCTCTTTGCGGCAGCCATGCACCCGGCGCTTCAGGCGACAGCCTCGGCTTTCCCTAGCGCTCTCTGCCTCGCATATGCCGACGACATCACGCTACTCGGAGAGCCGTCGGCATGCGCGGCGGCGTTCACACACCTCACAGAGGCCCTCCGCCCCTTGGGCCTCACGCACAACCCCTCTAAGTGCGCGGCCTGGTCGGCCTCCCGGCCTCCCAGCTCCATGCTCCCTCCCGGCATCCCCCTCAGCGCCGACGGGCTGCGCGTCCTCGGGAGCCACATCGGCCCCCCCGAGGCAACGGCCGCTTTCCTTCGGGAGCAGCTGGCCGACATGGTCAGACCGCTACCCGCCCTGGCAAACATGGACCCCCAAACCGCCGGCCTCCTCCTCCACCGCTCTGTCTCGCGCCGAGTGTCCTACCTGACCCGCACCACCCCTCTCAATCTGCTACCCGCCGAGGACTGGTCCCGGTGGGGCCAGGAGCTCTTCCACACCCTGCTCCACTCGTGCAACCTCCAGCTCCCACGAGGAGAGCGGGAACTGTCGCGCACATGGCAGCAGGCTTCTCTGCCCCCCTCCCTTGGCGGCCTAGGCCTCACAGACCCCGCAGTGGAGGGCCCGCACGCCTTCCTCACCAGCGTCACACAGGCCCACCGGCTGTTGATTTCCCTCCCATCAGACCCGACCGGTCCACTCGCAGCGGCGGCGTGCTCCCTGGCCCCCCCATTTAACAGCCCGACCCCCCTCCACTCCTGGCTGCTGGAGTGCGAGGAGTCCCTCCCAGCCCCAGCCTTGGCGCTCCTGCAGGCCGAGGGGGCCGATGCCTCTGACGAACCCCTCCAGCATCGGCTGGCCCTGGAGGTGCACGCAGCCCGCTTCGCCCACCAACTGGCTGCCTCAAGGGAGATGGAACTCAACCCCCTCAGCGGCCACACTCAGAGGCTTCTCTCACTCACCGGGTACGGCGCCGGCGACTGGCTCCTCGCCATCCCCCTATTCCCCTCACTCCGGCTGGCGCCCCCACACTACGCCATAGCCCTGGCCTTTCGTATGGGCCTCCCTTTCCCTGCACCCAGGGTCTGCAACTGCGCCAGGAAGGTGGCGATAGAGGACCCACGTCTCCCAAATCACCTCTTTCGATGTGGGACTGGGCACGGCCGCACCGACACACACAACGCCCTCCGAGACGAATGCCAACTTTCAGGTGCCAACTTTCCTAAAACTCCTGGCACACACGGCCGCCCGCCACCTTTTCAACGCCGACCCCAGCTCCTACCAGGCGGCAAAACTGCTAAGCCAGTTCCGCCAGCGCTGGTCCGTCACCCTCCAGAGGGGACAGGCCCTCACCTACCTCGGGAAGGTGAACGAGGCTTCGCCGCTCGAGTGGCCACCCCTCGGTGCGCCTGAAGCGGGCATGTCCCTAGGGGACTGCTTCGCTATCATAGAGCACCCTAGGGAATAGCCATTGGCTAGAAGCTCGGCCAGAAGTATCATCCTTGCTTGTACCCACCTTATATGCCTCGCCTGTACCCAGGATTTCCCAGCAATGAAGGACCGTTCGAGAGAGAGAGAGAGAGAGAGAGAGAGAGAGAGAGAGAGAGAGAGAGAGAGAGAGAGAGAGAGAGAGAGAGAGAGAGAGAGAGAGAGAGAGAGAGAGAGAGAGAGAGAGAGAGAGAGATGGCGTGAGGGCGTGCAACAACTCTACCACACCCTCCTGAGGGCGTGCAACCTCCAGCCCCCGCGCGGGGATCATGAGATGGCGCGCACGTGGCAGCAGGCCTCCCTCCCTCCCTCCCTCGGTGGGCTCGGGCTGACAGACCCCGCAGTCGAAGGGCCACACGCCCTCCTTACCAGCGTAGCCCACGCCCAGCGGCTCCTGGCCTCCCTCGCCAAGGACCCTTCCAGCCCCCTCGGGGCAGTGGCCCGCTCCCTCACACCACCCTACGCCAGCCCCACCCCCCTCCACTCCTGGCTAGCCGAATGCGAAGCGGCGCTGCCAGCTCCCGCCCGGGAGCTACTACGAGCCGAGCTCACGGAACCGTCAGACGCCCCGCTCCAGCACCGCATCGCCCTGGAAGTCCATGCAGCACGGTTCGCCGAGCAGCTGGAGGCGACCAGGACAATGGAGCTCAACCCCCTCAGCGGTCACACTCAGCGGCTCCTCTCCCTCACGGGGTATGGGGCAGGGGACTGGCTCCTAGCAATCCCCCTCTTCCCCTCCCTCAGGCTGGCACCCCCTCACTTCGCCATAGCCCTCGCCTTCCGCCTGGGCCTCCCCTTCCCCACACCACGAGTTTGCAACTGCGCCAAGAAGGTCCAGATCCCGGACCCACGGCTCCCCAACCACCTGTTCCGTTGTGGGACAGGGCACGGGCGCACCGATACCCACAACGCCCTCAGGGATGAATGCATCCGTATGGGCCAGGACGCGCAGCTCATCGTCTCGAAAGAGACGGCCCTCTACAACCCGGTCGATGGCAAAACCGCCGACCTAGCCGTCCGGGACCGGGACTCGGGAGCAGTCTGGATCTGCGACGTCACTGTTACAGACCCAGTCAGCTCCAGGGACCCCCTCGCCCGCAAGGGGCGCGGTTACACGGCAAGGGAGCAGGCGGACAAGAAGACCGACATGTACCGCCACAGGGCAGAATACGTAGGCTTCTTCCCGCTGGCCGTTGAGACATACGGCTGCCCCTGCGCGGAAGTGCCGGCCTTCCTCAAACTCCTGGCACACACGGCCGCCCGGCGCCTTTTCAATGCCGACCCCTCCTCGTACCAGGCGGCGAAACTACTTAGCCAGTTTCGCCAGCGCTGGTCCGTCACCCTCCAAAGAGGACAGGCACTGGCCTACCTGGGGAAAGTGAACGAGGCGTCACCGCTAGAGTGGCCCCCCTTGGGAGGGCCTGAAGCGGGCATGTCCCTCGGGGACTGCTTCGCCGTGATAGAACCTTAGAAAAGGGGGGGGGGGGGGGGGGGGGGGGGTTGGTAGGGCCGGGTGCTGGCCTTTCCCCACCGGCGGCTCTAGCCTACGCCTGCTCCACTTGCCTAGCATGTACCCAGGATTCCCAGCAACAAAGGACCATTCGAGAGAGAGAGAGCCTATGTCGTCCCCCAGGGGGGAACGAGAATCGTCGCGCATTTGGCAGCAAGCATCTCTGCCCCCCTCACTCGGCGGCTTGGGTCTCACGGACCCCACCGTGGAAGGACCCCATGCCTTCCTTACCAGCGTCACCCAGGCCCACCAGCTCCTGGTCTCCCTGCCCTCGGACCCGACCGGCCCGCTCGCAGCCGCCGCTTGCTTCCTGGCCCCCCCCTTCACTGGCCCTACCCCTCTACATACCTGGCTGGCGGAGTGCGAGGCGGCCCTCCCAGCCCCAGCCTTGAAACTCCTCCAAGCCGAACGGGCAGAGCCCACTGACGACCCGCTCCAGCACCGCCTGGCTCTGGAGGTACACGCCGCCCGTTTCGCCAGCCAGCTGACCGCGTCAAGGGAGATGGACCCCAATCCCCTCAGCGGCCACACACAGAGACTTCTCTCCCTCACCGGGTACGGTGCCGGCGACTGGCTCCTCGCCATCCCCCTCTTCCCCTCGCTCCGCCTGGCACCCCCACATTTTGCCATAGCCCTGGCCTTCCGTATGGGCCTCCCCTTCCCCGCACCCAGAGTCTGCAACTGCGCCAAGAGGGTAGTAATCGAGGATCCCCGCCTCCCAAACCACCTCTTCCGCTGCGGGACAGGGCACGGCCGAACCGACACCCACAACGCCCTCCGCGACGAATGCATTCGCATGGGCCGGGACGCACAGCTCATAGTCACAAAGGAGACTGCGATCTACAACCCCGTTGACGGCAAAACCGCCGACCTCGCTTTACGAGACCGGGACTCGGGGGCGGTCTGGATCTGTGACGTCACCATCACTGACCCAGTTAGCTCTCGAGACCCCCTGGCCCGCAAGGGTCGAGGTTACATGGCCCGCGAACAGGCTGACAAAAAGATCCACGACTACCGCCACAGGGCAGCGTATGTCGGCTTCTTCCCGCTGGTGGTCGAGACCTACGGCTGCCCTTGCGCCGAGGTGCCAACCTTCCTCAAACTCCTGGCGCACACGGCCGCCCGCCGCCTCTTCAACGCCGACCCCAGCTCCTACCAAGCGGCAAAACTGCTTAGTCAGTTCCGCCAGCGGTGGTCCGTCACCCTCCAGCGGGGCCAAGCCCTCACCTACCTCGGGAAGGTGAATGAGGCTTCACCACTCGAGTGGCCGCCCCTGGGTGCTCCTGCGGCGGGCATGTCCCTTGGGGACTGCTTCGCGGTCATTGAGCACCCCAGGGAATAGCCGGGGACTAGGAGCAAGACCAGGAATACCATGCATGCTTGTACCTACCTTATATGCCTCGCCTGTACCCAGGATCTCCCAGCAATGAAGGACCGTTCGAGAGAGAGAGAGAGAGAGAGAGAGAGAGAGAGAGAGAGAGAGAGAGAGAGAGAGAGAGAGAGAGAGAGAGAGAGAGAAGCCACGGACAATGGACCCCAACCCCAACTCCGGGCACACACAACGACTGTTTTCCCTGGCTGGATATGGAGCAGGGGACTGGCTCCACGCCATCCCAATCTTCCCATCCCTCCGCCTTGAAGCTCCACACTTCGTCATTGCCCTGGCTTTCCGCCTCGGACTTTCGTTCCCCGCCCCCCGCACCTGCAACTGCACCGAGGAATTTGAAATCCTCGACACAAGGCTGCCCAACCACCTCCTTCGTTGTGGCACAGGGCATGGACGGACAGACACCCATAACGCCCTGCGGGATGAGAGCATCCGGATGGCCCGGGACGCAGATTTCATAGTTACCAAAGAAACGACCATCTACAGCCCCGTGGACGGTCACAAGGCCGACCTCGCGCTCCGCGACCGCAGCTCTGGAGCCGTCTGGATCTGTGACGTCACCGTCACCGACCCCATCAGCAGCCGGGACCCGGATGCGCGGAAAGGACGAGGATACATGGCCCGGGAGCAAGCTGACAAAAAGATATCTCACTACCGAAATCGGGCTCCCTACGTAGGCTTCTTCCCACTGGCGGTCGAGACTTACGGCTGCCCCTACGCCGAAGTCCCCACCTTCCTGAAACTGTTGGCAGACACGGGAGCCAGGAGGCTCTTCAATGCCGACCCCAGCTCCTACCAAGCAGCAAAATTACTCCACCAGTTCCGCCAGCGCTGGTCCGTGACGCTCCAGCGGGCGCAGGCCTTGGCTTACCTCGGCAAGGTTAACGAAGCCTCCCCGGCCCCCCACACCCCCGTGGGCACACCCGATGCCGACATGGCCCTCGGGGACTGTTTCGCTGTAGTAGAGCCCCTAGGGGAGCTTGAGTAGTTCCGGGCACCCCCAACATGCACGTACCTCTCCCTTGTTGTCTCCCGCATGCCTAGCCTGTACCTCGGATTCCAAGGAATAAACGGACCGCTTGAGAAGCCACGACATGCCATGCTATGCCATGCAATGCTATGCCGCCCACCCAACCACTCACCCACCCAAAACCCATCCACGCACCTAACAGCTTACCCATCCACCCACCTAACCGCTAACCCATCCACCCACCTAACCGCTTACCCATCCACCCAGAGGATGGTAAAGCCGTCTCAAAGCACACCACCCACGCCACGCCACAGCACAGCACAGCACCCACCCACCCACCCACCCACCTCGCCGAACTTGGCGGGCGGCACCTTATCCCCCTCGTCCAGCCACCCCTCCTGCAGCTTCTTGTATGCCTCGTTGATCTTGCCCTGCTTCTCGCACAGTATGTGCCGCGCTGAGAGGGGGGGGAGGGAGGGAGGTAGGGGGGAGGGGGAGGGGAGGTGGGGGTGGAGGGGGAAGAGGGGGGAGCGGAAGGGGATACAAGCAGCAGAGGGGGATGCAGGGTGGGAGAAAGAATTGGTGCCACCCCTCCTGGAGCTTCTTGTACGCCTCGTTGATCTTGCCCTGCTTCTCGCACAGTATGTGGCGCGCTGGGAGGAGGGAGGGGGGTGTGTGGGGTGTGTGTGGGGGGGGGGAGCGCGGGAGGGAAAGGCGGAAGTGAGAGGTGGAAGAAAGAGCGGAGGGGGGAGACAGCAGCAGGGTGGGAGGAGGGCCGAATGCCTCGTTGATCTTGCCCTGCTTCTCGCAGAGTATGTGGCGCGCTGGGGGGCGGAGGAGGTGGGGGAAAGCCGGGGAGGGTGGGAAAGGGGGGAGGGAAGGGAGGAGACAAGGAGGGGTTGAGCCAGATGTATTGCCGTGCGCTGGTCTCTTCGTTACCTCATCGGGTTACCTCGTGGGGTTACCTCGCCACCTGGCTCGCTGTGCGCTGGTCGCTTCGCTGGATGAGGTAACCCGACGAGCCAACGGACGCAGGCAGACTCAACGACGAAACGACGACAAAGACGACAACAACGACAACGACGACGAAGACGGCTGGTCGAGGCAGAGGCGAAAGGCAGAGGCGTCGCGAGACGTTGACGGAACATTAACGAGCGTACCTTTAACGTACGTGCATGTACCGAGCTCGCCCTTCCCCCCGCCCTTCCCGCCTTTCCCCTTGTCGTCGCCCCCGCCTCCCCCACCGGCCTTGCCCTTGCCCTTGGGCGGCATTGGCGCGCCGGGTCTGGATGCGACGGTTAGGCGACGTTCGCGAGAAATGCGAGCGAGTACGCGATAAGGGAGGTCGCGAGGAGAGCACCGCTTGGGGGCGGCAGCAGGAAAAGAGACGTGGGATGGGAAGGCGCAAGCTGAGAGCAGGGGAAGGCGAGTCCAAAAAGAGTCACGCGGGATCTAGATTCTAGAGAACAGCGACAGTGGACAAGAACTGGAGTGGTGGTAAGAGGTAGGGAGGCTAAGGGTGTGTCAATACCCTACCGAACCGTTTTACGGCGTTATTTTATCTGTCCGAAACGCAATCAACCTTCACACGGCCTAATTTGCCACACGATGTTGGGATGAAATGGAATGTATCAATATGGTAGATGATGATTCCCATACGCATATCAAAGCTGATTGTTTCGCGTACAAATTGTGTGACCCATAAAGCTTCGAGTCCATTTGCACTACAGTGACTCAGGCGGCCTTCCAGTAGATTTCTTGCCTCTTGGCCACTCACGGCTCGACAAGTGTCACAGGTGGCAGAGCGAATAGCTGCGGGAAAGAAATAGGCGTGGAAGCACTGTTCCCACCCCTGCTGCTCGCGACGTGCGCATCGTCAGAGCGCTGTTAGATCTTCCGTTGTGACGTCAGCGATCCTCCATGGACGTGCCACCTCCGTAGAGACGACCAGGTCCTCGTCAGCCGCACGATCTGAGCGATCTCCTTGCCAGCCAATCTCGACCGTGCATCCGTCGCGATGAGATCCAGCGCGCGAGATCTGCTCCTGGCAGCGTGCCGATCCCTCCTCCGGCCGCCATCCCTCCTGCCCCCATCCCTCCGCCCCCCATCCCTCCCCCCGCCTTCCGCCCACCTCGCGCCGATCCATCCGCCTCGCCGCGCCTTCTCGTCCGCGTTCGGCGGCGCCTGCATTGACGGCGGCTTTGACGGCGGCGGCGGCAGTTTCGGCGCAGTCTCGCCGGCGGCTAAGTCACTCGTCCTTCCCCCGATCGCTGCCGCGCTCTGCTTGCAGCAGCAGGACCACGTATTCGGGCTTCGGAATGTTCGAGGTTGCCCGTCTCTGTCGGGTCACGATCACCAAAACCATCACCAGACCCATCGCATACATCGTCGCCATCGCCTTTTCCACAGCGCGCAATGCTCGCCGCCCCTGATCCCTCCTCCCGCCTCCCCGCTTTTCCCGCCGCATCGCCCGGCGACCATGGCGACGCAGGCGCCGCGAGGCCCCGTGCAGACGCAGCCGCCTAGAGGGCCCGTGCACATGCAGCAGCAGGTACGCGAGAGGGGCTAAGAGGGGTTAGGAGGCCCTGTGCGGGAGAAGGAAGGTGACTAGGAAGGGGGGAAGGAAGGTGACTTGAGGGGCTAGGAGGGGTCTGTGAGGGAAGGGTTGAGGGATCAGCCCGTAGGTCTGAGCCCCCATCCATTTCCCAGCCCGCTACAGGGCCCGTGCACAGGCCACAAGAGGTACAAGAGGAATTGAGCGGCGCAAGCATCCCACCCCCCGTTTACCGCCGCGTGTCCGGTTTCGAGGCGCCTCAAACGAGTTCTAGAGGGGTTTGGGGGGGTTTAGGAAGGTGTGAGGGAAAGGGGTTTGGGGAGCAGGGTTTTGAGAAAGTGTAGAGGGTGGCATACGCACTCCACAGGCGTTCTGCCAGGTTCAGAGGCATTGGGTTGGGACTTACTACTCACCCCTTCACCCCCCACCCCCACGTCCCCCCCGCCGCCCCAACCCCCGTTCCACCACTCCCTCTGGGCCCCCGTCCCCCTCTCCTCCTCCCTCAGGCGCGTCTTTTGAGGCGCCTCAAAAGTCCTCTCCCCCTCCCTCAGGCGCGTCTGGACGTGTACCTGCAGAGCCCGGGGGCGTCTATTTTTGAGGCGCCTCAAAAATAGACTCCTGCACGTGTACCTGCAGAGCCCGGGGGCGATAGGCGACCCTTACTGTTTGAAAACAAAGAGTTCTCCCTCTTTCGTGCCCCCTCCCCTCCCCCTCCCCCTCCCCCTCCCCCTCCCCTCCCCCTCCCTCTCCCCCTCCCTCTCCCCCTCCCTCTCCCCCTCCCTCTCCCCTCCCTCTCCCCTCCCTCTCCCCCTCCCTCTCCCCCTCCCTCTCCCCCTCCCTCTCCCCCTCCCTCTCCCCCTCCCTCTCCCCCTCCCTCTCCCCCTCCCTCTCCCCCTCCCTCTCCCCCTCCCTCTCCCCCTCCCTCTCCCCCTCCCTCTCCCCCTCGCCCCCCTCCTGCAGGCGCGTCTGCGCGTGTACCTGCAGAGCCCGGGGGTGATCGGCGACCCCTATCGCCCTCCTCCCCCGATGCCCTTCCTCACCAGGTGACTGCTGCTGCTGCTGTTTCTCTTGCCGCTGTTTCTGCTGCTGTTTCTGCTGCTGCTTTCTGACGCCTGCCTCCCGCAATCTCTCGCAGTCTCCCGCAGTCTTCTGCGTTCCCTGCTATCCTGGTTTTTCTTGACTCGATCTTTTCCCTCGTTCCCCCTCCCCCCTCCCCTTCCCCTCCCCCCTCCCCTTCCCCTTCTCCCTCCCCTCCCCACCCGCCCCTCTCTTCAGCTGGTTCACGAGTGCGGGGTGGAAACGACGCTGGGTCAAGTGGAGCGATGCGGTGAGGAGCATGCGTGGGGTGCGGTGGGGTGGGGTGGTGTGGTGTGGTGTGGTGTGTGATGCTATGGTATGGCGTGGTATGGGATGGGATGGGATGGTGGTATGGGATGGTGGTATGGGATGGTGGTATGGGATGGTGGTATGGGTTGGTGGTATGGGATGGTGGCATGTCATGGCATGGGATGGTTACTGGGCACTTTGAGAGCCTATTTACGCCAGTAGCCAGTGCCACCCGCCCCCCACCTCCCGTCTTAGCATTTCAAGGCACCCTGCATGCACACCTCTTCTCGTCTGCTCCTGGTTACATAAGCATAGCGTTTTTACAACTGTTTTTCCTACTTGCTAAACCGCCTTTCTAACAGCGCTCACTGGAATTATGTCCAGAGACCTGCATGCACATTTCTTCTTGTCTGCTCCTGTCTCCTCTCCCCCAATTGATTGCCTCCCCTCACCCCGCATGTCCTTCTTGCGAATCCTCTCTCTCTCCTCTCCGTCCTCGCACCCTCGTCTTCTAACATCCCATCATCCTATTATCCCCTCCCTTCTCTCTCCGTCAACCTCCCGGCTTCGTCTCTGTTTTCGGCCGCTTCTGAACACGACCCCCGTCTCCTCCCCTATTCCCTATCCCCTCTCCCCTCTTCCCCTGCTTTTCTTCCCGCACCTCCCTCTCCCCTTTTCCCTCTTTCGTCTTCCCGTCAGCTCAAGACAGGGTACACCATCGCCATGCTGAGGCGCCACAACAGGGGGTACTCCAGACATGCGCTCTACAGGGAGCTAGCAGGCACCTACAAGCAGGTAGGCACCTGACGTGCTGCCAAGAGCTAGGTACTGCCGTGCCGCCGAGGGCTAGGTACTGCTGTGCTTCCAAGGGCGCAGTACGGACATCACGCCATGCATCACGCCATGCATCACGCCATGCATCACGCCATGCATCACGCCATGCGTCACGCCATGCATCACGCCATGCATCACGCCATGCATCACGCCATGCATCACGCCATGCATCACGACATGCATCACGCCATGGGTCACGCCATGCATCACGCCATGCATCACGCCATGCGTCACGCCATGCATCACGCCATGCATCACGCCATGCATCACGCCATGCATCACGCCATGCATCACGCCATGCATCACGCCATGCGTCACGCCATGCATCACGCCATGCGTCATGTCACCATGCCTTGCCATGCCATGTTTGCATGTCAACCCGTTTTGCTCTGCCCTACTATAGCCCCATGAGCACTTCCCTTGCTGTAGTGGTGGCTGCATCCTTCCTTCTGCAGCACTAAGAAGCACGCGCCATGTCAATACCAACACATCGCATCGGCTCTATAGAAACTCCAAAACCCCGTTTGACCTTTGTCTCCTTCTCTCCTCCACCCTTCCTCCCCCCCCGCACTTCTTACCGCCCCCTTCTGTTGCCCGGCCCCCGTGTGTGTGTGTGTGTGTGTGTGTGCGCGCGCGCGCGCGCCCAGATCAATCGCGCCATTGCATCGGATGATCGCACGGCACTGAGGCACCTGGTGACAGAGAATGCGTTCTCGGTACCACCCGCCCCCCCCTTCCCCCCCTCCCCCCACCAAAGCACGCCCCCCTTCTTCCCTACTCTTCCCTACTCCTCAATGCTCTTCCCTACTCCTCAATGCTCTTCCCTACTCCTCAATGCTCTTCCCTACTCCTCAATGCTCTTCCCTACTCCTCAATGCTCTTCCCTACTCCTCAATGCTCTTCCCTACTCCTCGATGCTCTTCCCTACTCCTCACTGCTCGTCACTGCTCTTGCTCACTCCATAATCTTGCTCTTTCATGCACACTCCATCTCTCCCTCTCTCACTCTTTTTTGGAACTAGTTAGAACCAACACCAGCACCCCCTCACCATCTTTTGAGTCGACTCAAAAGTCACCCCCTCTCCATCTTGCCCTCACCGTTCTTCCCCTAACCCTTCTCCCCCTGTTGCCCCAGTCGCTAAAGAGCTCCCTCAAGCACCGAGCCGAGATGGGCATAGCTCGGGTGGAGTGGCACCTGGTCGGATCCTCAGATGGTGCCACTGTTGGCAGCAGCAGCAGCAGGACCAGCAGTGGTAACAGCAGCGGTAGCAGCAAGGCGGTTGTTGCATCCAGCAACAAGCCTCCCCTTTCCTTCAAGACCTTGCAAGCACGCTTGGTGAGTGTTAAATATGTGATTCTCCTTGTGGCAACAGTTTTATCATCCTTCCCTCCCCTCCCTTCCCCACTTCCGTCTCTGCTCGTTCTCGCCCTTCCCTCTCCTGCACCCCCACTCACTTTTCAGTCCTGGCGTTTCAGCGCTTGTTCTGCGATTCTCTCTCTGTCCTTCATGGTATTTGCCCCTAACTGCATATTTTGGGTGGGAGTGATGCATGTGAATTTCTGCCAGATTTCACTCGAGAAGAGCAAACCAGAGAATGGTTTCGTTCAGCTCACCCTTGAGATCAAGAGCAAGCAGGTGAGGCCCCTGTCTCACCCCCAAGTGCTGTACATAATTCACCATGGCTCGTCACCAACCTTTAGCCTTCTTGTTTGGCTCGTCCTTTGTATAACCACCTGCCTTGCCTTGTCATCCCTCTCTTCTTAGGAATGTTCCGTTAGCAATGTTTATGTATTGCTTCATGCGAACTTCTTCCCTGCAGCGCATTGCGGCATATGACAAGAACAGGAAGCTGATAAGTGGGGATCCAAATGCTGAGGTGAGTTTCCAATCCTTTCACTTGCACATACCGGTGCTGTCAAGATTGGTCCAAGTTTCTATACAGCAAGGGTGGGCATTAGTTATGCTACGCTATCCACCTGTCATGTAGCTGGTTGTGTGGCACTGCATGGTTTGTGCCTCCTGTATTCTGACTGTCTCACTGGAACACTCTCTACTCTCTGTTACGGCTTCACACATCAGATTTCTGTGAAGGACATTTGGGTGTTTGAGCGGCATATGCTGCACCCGGAGCTTCCTTGGAGACTCTGTGGGCAGCTAGTAGCTCCTCCCCCACAATCGGATAAAGCTGGGAAGCAACTTCCACCTGCTGCTAGCAAGGGTGGACGATAATGATGGAGACCGATTGCTAAGACGTTTGTTGGTCTTGTATGGTAGCCTGCTAGTGGATGGCCATTGTTGATCGTTTGGGTTAGGTGACATCACATGTGGAGATGGTGGTTTTGTAGATTTTTTCACTTCCATTGTCAGCTGACAACCTGTGTACCATCTCACTTGGAGAGTTAGGCCATAGGTGTGGACTTGGAAAACAATTTATTGGAGTACAGAATGCATCATACCGTACAAGCAACAACTGCACTAATCACAAACAGCCAATGATGCAGACCCTAATCTGGTTCTCTCTGCAACCATGATACCCTTCACAATGCTTCATTCATTCTCGATACCTCAGTGGTACTAAGCCGCTTTTGCATTTGCTTCAAAGACATACTTGATCATGGACGCCTTAATGTCAAGGAGCTCGGGAAATTCCGCCTTAAGCTTCGACGCATCAAGCTCGTTGTTGCTGCGAGCAGCCACGATGACCTTCGCCTGTGTGACAATAGGAACACGATAGTTAGTCATTCAGTTGAGGTCGATGTTTCGAGCAAATAGCAAGCGGTGAAATGCTCACCTGATCCTCGATGGTGAAGTTAGTGTAGGTGAAAGCAGGGTCGATGTACTTCTTGTAAAGGTCAAGAATCTCGTTGTGGCTAATTACTCCAGGGTTTGTGAAGTTCCAGATCCCAGTTAGGTTTCTCTTGGCCATCTCGATCGCGATTGGTAAAAGTTCGTCCAGCACCGTCATGGAGTTGGGGATGTTCACAACCTGCACGGCACCCAGGTAAGCGGACAATGTCAGGTATTTGGTGAAAGGGCCATATTACAAAACGCCAACGGTATTTGGTGAGCTAGATGACAGGCGCCTCTCGCCTTACCTTCTGGTAGCGGGTAATCTTAGTGATGAAGTTTCTCGGATTGGACAAGTCCGAAGATATGGGCATCCGAACCCGCAGAGTGCAGACGTTGTCATACGATTTCAGAAGCTCCTCCACCTGCTCACACCAGAAAAAGGGTCAGGCGCTGGGATCCCGTTTTACCTTGGCTTGTTGCTGTGCAGGAGCTTCTCTTAAACTCTTACCATGCCTTTGGTCCTAGAGTAGAAGGATCCAAAGAAGTTGGCGGATTCGGTCTCCTTGAAGCCAACACCACTTCCCAAGGGATGAGAATCGTCGTACTCGAAGATGCAGCCAGTTGCGAAGTTCACCACCAGTGCTCCATAGTTCCTGCACAAAATAGTCACTTCACCTGAGACATAGTAGGCGGGTGGAGTACAGAGCTTGGCCGAACGAGGTCCACTGTACGCACCTTGCAACATCAGCGAGGGTTAACACACCGACGACGTTCGCTCGAATTGTTTCAACCTGATGACTCTCGCACCAGTCCACGTTCGGGCGACCTGTCACTCCTGCTGCGTTGAAAATATGCGTTGGCTCAGCTCGAAGGATGTCGGCTTCAACTGCACGCCTGTCTTCCAGTCTTGCGAGGCCATACTCGTACGCAATTCCCTTCTCCTTGCACAACTTCCCCAACATTCCGCCGATCCATCCTGTCTTTCCGTAAATCAAAAACTTCGTCTCCTTGGCTTGAGTGTCCAAAGAGTCAGTTGCTTCAAGTGATTCAGGATTTGATGACGATCTTCCGATGCTGTAACCTGTGAGCATCCTGGGATGCGGTACAAGAGCACCAGAGATGTCTCCCCAATAGCCAACGTTGTTCTTGTACCAAGTAAGGGTCTTCTTGAGGCCTACCTCCCACGAGGTTCTCTCTTCCCAGCCAAGAGACTTGAGCTTCTGATCATTCAAGTAGTATCTTTGGTCGTTGAATGGCCGATTCTCGACAAACTTGATGACCTGCTCTGGGTCAAGGCCAACCATCCGGCAAATGTCTCGAGCAACGTCGATGACACGCCTTTCCTTGCGCGTTCCAATGTTGTACACTTCGCCAACAGTACCCTACAAGAATGTTACAGCAGATTAGTACACCACATTAAAAGCAAAACACGGATCAAGCAATCAACAGAGCTGAACGTTTATCATCACTTACCTTGTGAAGGACCACGTCGAATGCCTCAGCAACGTCCTCACAATACAAATAGCTTCTGACGTTGGAGCCGTCACCATGAATTGGCAAGGGTTTCCCTTGCATGGCGAGGAGAAGGAACTTCGGGATGAGCTTCTCGGGGAACTGGTTTGGCCCGTAGACGTTATTCCCCCGGGTGGTGATGCAGGGAATATTGTATGACTGACCGTAGGCCATCACAAGCATTTCCGCTCCAGCCTTTGTTGCCGAGTACGGATTTGTTGGAAGCAGTTGGGAACCCTCATGGTTACCCACAAGTGAGTCCAGGCTTGTCTCTCCATACACCTCGTCGGTGCTGACGTGGATGAAACGTTTGATCGTTCCAGCAACCTTGCAGGCCTCGAGCAGGACGTGCGTTCCGTAGATGTTGTTCTTGGTGAACTCAAAGCTGTTGCCGAACGAGTTGTCGACGTGCGTCTGAGCAGCAAAGTGCATGATGGTATCGATGCCTTCCGTCAGGAGAAGGTAATTCACGAGATCCGCACTCGCAATGTCTCCCTTGACAAACTTGAAGTTCGGTGATGACTTGCATGGTTCCAGGTTCCTCAAGCTTGAGCAGTAGTCCAGCTTATCGAGCACGACGACTTTGTACTGGGGATAGAAATGAACAATTCTGTTAGCAACATGCGAAGCAATGAAGCCAGCAGCTCCAGTGATAAGAATGGCCTTCGGGGTGTACGTCGCCATGGCGTAAAAGCTGGTCGGACTACGTGCAGGCAGGTTCAGGAATCAGGAATGACCTGAGTTCAGGAATCACCAGTATTCGTGTATCACCCCTCAGTTTAGCAGGGAAGATGTAGTCCGTGAGGAAAGTGGCTGCTTTCCCTAGGCGTGCGTGGCCTCATGCAACCCCAAGGAACGCCACGCGCCGCGATGTTGGGGTTCAGCCAACATCTGGGACATCCCAGAAGATAAAGGATGTCAATAATGTTGGCGATACACTCCACATCACTCCACACCTACGGTATATCTCACGACTATGAGTTGATGACAAATACACAATTATGATAGAAGCATGAGCCCATATTACCATCCTTGTAAAGACAAATTGAGGCTAAACGAAGCAGCAGAACGCAAAAGTACAGATTCACATTGAACTCTAAAGCGGCTTCTGAGCGAGCATAAACGCCTACTCATTATGGATTTCTCAGATTGAGAAACCAACAACAAAACGCCATTGTGTCAAGTTTGCCTTTCTGCATATCGATTGATACATTGGCACAGCAAAACGTCCACAACACATTTTTTCGCATTACACAGTAGGCAAGAATATGCACTTTGTATAAGATGCCAACTGTTGGAAATATCTCAAGGACTTAAGCGTTTCTGAAGTGTAACACTGTACTCGAGGAAGATTACAGGGGAGCACGCGAGTCAACGGAGGTTACACGAGGGGGCGGACAAAGAAAGCGAAAGGACTCGAAAGGTCGCAACTGGAGGTTGCGACTGACCGTTACAACATCACAGATGGTAACCGAAGCGGCAATCGAGTCGCTGTGCGACTCGATAAACCGCTCCTGTAACTGTATTCTACAACTGCTTTCTTATCTTCTATATATTGCTGTATGCTTGTTTCTTTAATCAATCACTTGTTCTCACATACGAGTACAAGGGTTCAACCGTCTCAACTTCCGCTGCACTACTCCAAGTCTCAAGTCTTTACAGCTGGGACTTAGTCTCTGCAAAAGATCCTAAGGGCTTTTCTCAGCCCAACACCAACATTGGCTGACACCATCGAATCGAATCAAGACCAATGTGGCCATTGTTAGTTGCTCAAAACCAGGAACACTTGCTCTGATGCTGGTACAAGCTCCACCCGTTTGGCCCCTGTTTTGGTTCCTGTGTCAGAGAGTCATCACCATGACTACCACTTCCTGCCTCCCCAGGCCAAAGAACCAGGCGATGGGGGAGCGGACACAAAGTTCCTCGGTTTAGGTAGCAGCAGCGCTAGCTTGCCATGGCGTGCTGTAGCACACACGGCGACGGCCCCCACATGCTCGCAGCCATGGGGGGCATGCAGGAAGTAGCGGACGAGGGAGGAGAATTCCTTGGGGCACTGCGAGTGTGGCATGTGCCGTGCGTCGTTCACCAGCACCAGCCGTGAGCTGCCGCCCAGGTGCCTGAGAGGGTAAAGGGCGAGAGGGGTAGAGAAATGCAGAGGTTGAGACTCAGCACAGGATAGGGGCAATGAACTTGGATAGTGAACGCACGAGCAAGCAAGGGAAACTTATGGCAAGAGAGCCAAGCTGGAGTGAAGGAGTCATAGAATGCTGGGCATCTGGCATTAGATGGATGACAGGGTGTTGAGAGGGATGTAAGGCTTACTGCAAGAGCATCTTTCCAAATGGCAGCGGGGCGATTGGATCCTTTCTTCCACAGACAATGAGAACCTCCTGTAGAGGGCCACAAAGGCACAGATAGTAAAACAGGGGAAGCAAAACATCAGAAATTACTCCTGAAAAGGAATGAGGCACGCCTTACTGTTAACCGACAAAACAACAAGACGAAGCACTTCAGGTGAAGCAACAGCACCACAGCAGCACTGACAATCACCAGCAGCAGCAGCAGCAGCAGCAGCAGCAGCAGCAGCAGCAGAAGCAGCATGGCAGCATACCTGCTTAAGCACAGGATTCAGTGTCCGATCCTGCGGCCGGTCACTGATAAACTCATCCAGGCACCGCTGCTGCTGGCTGCGGTTGCCGGAGAACAGCACCTTGAGCAGGTCCCTGTACACAAACGCCGGCGCCCAGAAGGCCCCTTCAAATGCTGCATGCTGCGCCCTGCGCAGCTCAGCCACTGTTGACGGTAGCCGGGGGGACGAGGGTGCTGATTGAACAGCAGCAGCAGCGGAAGCAGCAGCAGTGGTGACAGCGGCAGAGGCAGCAGCAGCGGCAGCGGTGCTAGCAGCACCATCACTGCGTACGGTGTGTTTCATCACACCATCACAGCTCTTCCTCCTCCTGCTGATGCTGCTGCTGTTGATGCTGCTGTGGCCATCAATGCTGCTGCTGCTTCTTCTGGGATGCTTCGAGTTGGTGCAATGAGGCTGCAGTGTTGCTTCCAGGTCTTGCTGAGTCATCATTGTCATGGGTGACGTCAGAATCACTCTGCGGATGATCCCTGGGTGCTGTGCCGCCATGCGGTATGCGATGCTGGCCCCATAACCAAACCCCAATACATCGAACCTGGACACAGTCGGGACGTCGACCACAGGAGGGAATCACACGAGAGCGGGAGAGAGAAAATTAGTCACAAGCTAGCAACGAGCCATGCACTGCAAGGGTAGAGCAAACCATGACAACAAGTACAGCAGCCGGCTGCAACAAGGAGCAGCAGTCTTGACAGGGAGTGTACCTTGTCAGCCCGAGTATTCTTGTGAGTCGCATCATGCAGTCAGCTTGGAACTGTATCGAGTACTTCGAGCTCGCATCCCTCCTGCTCTCCCTTTCCACCTCCTCCTCCTCGTTCTCCTCCTTTCCTTCCCTCTCCTCCTCCTCAGTCTCCCCCTTTACCTCCTCTCCTTGATCCCCTTCCTCCACCATCCCCTCCTCCCGCCCACCCACTCCCTCCCCCCCCGTGCCTCCCCACTCCCCACAGCCCTCCACACCAGACTCCCCGAACCACACCAGGTTCGGCACATACAGCTCGAAATCCCGAGCTAAGCTCCCAACCAGCTGGTGCCAGTGCACTGTAGCAGCATCCCCCACCGAACCTCCACCAGACCCAGCCTCGGCATCCGAACCACATCTCCCCTCCTCCGAACCATCATGGGGGTGCGCACCATCCCCGCTACTAGTCACGGGCAGGTGACCCGGCCCCCCGAACCCGTGCAGAAGCAGCAGCGGCGGGTTGCGCTCCCACCGCGCCTGCTGCTGCGCGTGCCTGCGCGAGGCGGCGGCGGCGGTAGCGGCGGCGGCGGCGGCGGGCGCTGGGAGCCAGCAGCGGATGTAGGTGGACGCGTCGAGATCGATGCGAAGGGGGCGCAGGCCTGCGGAGATGAAGCGGGTTTGCGCGAGGCGGAGGAAGAGAGACGCGGGGCTCACGGCGGGCCACTGCCATTGGGGGACGGGGGGAGCAGGCGGGCAATGGAGAGGAGGGAGAGCGAAAGGGTTGGGGGAGACAGGGGAAGGGCGGGAGCAAGGAAGGAAGGAATTAGTTTCACGAGAAGCGATCCCGGATTTCCAGGGCATTGGAGGCGCGTCAGAACGATTTCGAGGCCAACAGACTCGAGAGAGGTAGTCAAAAGTGGGAATACTGGGCTGGAGAGGCACCTCAACAGTCATTGTCCGTGAGATTGCCGCTGGTCGACGGACGTACCCGAGATGCTGGTAGGCGGAAGAGACTCTTGCCGCCGCTGCCGCGGTCACTGCTGCCGCTGGTGCTGCTACTGCTGCTGTCGCCATTGTCACTGCTGCTCTCGCTCGACGCGGTGCTCGAAACGCTGCTGCTTCTAACGAAGCCGTTGCTTCTCAAACCGCTGCTTCCCGGCGCGCTACTGCCGCTGCTGTGGCGGCGGCCGATTTTGCTGATGCTTATCCTTCGTGACACCGTCTCTTGGAGGTTTTCGTCTTCCGCCGGTTGGTTTCCGTCGGTCGAGCGCACATTGTCGCACACGGAATCAGTCGCCGTCGACGCATCACCTCTGCCGCAACTGTTGCTGGCAAAGACTCCGTCACGTTCTCCGTCAAGTTCTCCGTCAAGCGCTCTGCTAGCGGAGCTGCTGCGCTCAGCGCGTTCCCCCGCGCACATCCCGACAGGGTCTTCGCGCGGCGAAATGCGCGCCTCGGAGAGAGAGATTAACGGCGTCGTTGACGAAGCCGAGGAGCGGGACTCGAGCTCAGGGAGCTGCGCTGTCTGCGACGCTGAAGATGACTTGGATGGTGACGTGGAGGGTGACGTGGATTCTGGGAGAGACGCCGCGTGCGGTGTGGCATGAGAAGCCGAGTGCGACGCGGTGAGGGGAGGCGAGGTGAGAGACAATGGCGACCTCGATGTCAACGAGGGCGAGGACGAAATCGAGGTGGCGCGAGAGGAGGACGACACGAGGGAGGGGGAGGAGAGGGAGGACGAGGCGGAAGGGAAAGAGGAAGACGAAGCGGTCGAAGCGGACGAAGCGGAGGTGGCGAGATCACGAAGCACGAGCGGGACTTTAGACGACTGGTTCGTTGAGGGGACAGTTGGGCGCGAGCAAGTAACGGGCTGGGAGCGAGCGGGAACGGGAGAGACTTCTGGCGGCAATGCGGCGGGTTGCGGTTTTCTGCTCCGCGGCTTCTGGCGCGCGAATATCGTGAACGGCATCGGCCCGATCTCTCGAGCAGGCTGCTGCTTCGCGGGTCTACAGAGATCTTGGATCTTAAAATCTCTCACTCGCTGGTTTTCGCCGAGAAGTCTGAGGACCGCGCATTCTAGTAGAGTTACGCGTACATTTATGTACGGGAGCGGCTGACAAGTGAAAGCGCAAGGACTACGGGATTGTGCGCCCAGCTCAATCAAGGCTCGTTGGGATGACGAGTTTAGCCAAGGAAGGTCTTGCGCGTCGTGTGGAGTGGACTGGAGGACAGCGGTTAATGTTTGCGGCTAGATTGGGGTGGACTGGCAATGAAAATGCTTGGTGTAGTGCTGCAGTGAGCGCTTGTTGTCCAGTGAAGGTCGGGAAGAAACCGAGAAAGCGGAAAGCAAACGTGGTGGCTGAAAGGGTGCGTGAGGGAGCAGCAACCAGTCAAAAGTAAGCCAAGGGTGGGGGGGGCAGGGAGCGGGGAAGGCTGAGGTGGTGACGGGGCGGGCTGAGTGTGGCTGCTCGAGGAGGAGAGGACGGGGGGATGAGAAGGGAGGCGGAGCAACTGACTCCATTGTGTGCTGGGTTGCGGTTGGCCGGAAAATAGCAGCAGCTGCGGAGAGAGCTGCGGAGAGAGCATGATCACAGCGGAAAATTGCTCCCAGATTGAGGCGGCGGTGGCGAAGGTCGGAGAAAATGAGATGAGTAGATGATGGACGGTCCAACCAGAGAAGGCTGCAGTGAAAGCGGAGCAGAGGAATGGCGGCGAAAGTACGACAGCCTCGACTTCTCCGCAATTTTCGTGTGGCCCGTGCCATGTCGACCAGTCAGTGGGCCCCTTCCCGACGAGCCGGGTTGCGGATGGGTGGGTGTGCAAGTGCGGATTGGCCGCTTTGAGATAGTGCATGACGGAAGGTTGGCTCTTTGATGAGCGGACAGGGGTTCGGGGAGGAATTTCAATGAAACGAGACGAGACGCGCTTATGGCAAACCAGCCAGCGCTGCAGCTTTCGCATTCGCGCCGCGTGGCGAGAGATGACCTGGAGACTGCAGGCATGATGTTTGGCTTTTCACAGAATGGGGAGCGCATCAGAGTTTTGCTGGGAGAAGGGCTGCCATGTTGAGGAGCCTGGTTGCAGCTTTTTTCTTCTCGAACTCTGTTCTGTACTGGTGTCAAGGACTCGGGTCAAAGTCAGGGGTGTGGGGAGGGTGTGGGAAGTACTTGTGTCTGGCCGTGGTAGACTTGCCGAACTTTTCGGGATTACGAGGGCTGTGGGAGGAACACCTCTGGTGGGGGGAACTTCTCCGATTTTTCAGGGTTGTGAGGGGTGCTGAAGGATTGTCTCGGGTTGGAGACTTCGCCGAGATATCCAGGTTGAGAGGTATGTGATGAACGTCTCTGGCTGTTGGGAAGATTTCTGGTCGTCTCTGTCTGTACATAGAATAATGGTCCGGGTAAGTGACGACAGAAGCCCGGGAATTTAACCTCAAGGCTGTTGCTGCTCCACATTTGTCCCGGCCGTTCCTATCAGGGTAGGGATCATAAGGCTCTCCGAAACTATGAAAAGGACGAAACTATACCCTGAAGGAGAGGCCTGGTTGAGAATGGGTTTGCTGGTGAGACGTGACTCAGGTCAGGGACTACTGGTGGTGGTGGGAGAAGAGCTGCGCCGAGTCCGCGACTCCAGCCCTCGGGTGTGCTGCTTTCAAGCAGATATGAGCTGGACGATATTACGAGCGATGATTCGAGGATTGAATACGTGTCAGCAAGGCACTTGACGGCATATTCCGTCCACAATCAAGGAATCTTTCAGTGGTGCATTTGTACGTTTTGACAGAGATAATCCTTCCGTCACCCACCAAACCTGGACAGAGGAAGTGGACAAGCAAAATTGCCCATCGGAAGGCAAAGATTTGTCGGGCATGGCTTCGGAAGGTTGAAGTTGCGCGTGCGAGTGCCGACGATGACAGATTTGGGGTTGAGTGTCAATCATGGTAACCCACATTGCCGCATTGAAACCTTTTCCACCACGACGTTTACCTCGCGGTTCTGCAGAAGCCATGGGGTGGCAAAAGCATGAGCATTTTGCACCCGCCACGATATCGTCGCCTTTCATTCCTTCCTCAATAACGCCACACTACTCTAAACCAGGAACCACAACAATAACCGCAATGATTTCAATAGTTTCCACCCACAACCCATCTAAGGAATTACGACTCCTTACTGGGGCTCGCCACAGCGAGTACACGCGAACAGTTCGCTTCCGCAGGCTCAGACCTCAATTCACGTGCCAAACCAGCCCCCGTCGACTTCGTCGGCCCCAGCCTCATCCCGAGTCGCTCCGAACCCATTTTGACCCCGTCACCCTCGGGACTATCGAGCCCTTGACTGGTCCAAGCCTCGATATTCAACCCTGGTCAATCATCCTATATATTGCCTAGGCCGCATTTCTATCGACACTCAGTAATCATGTTCCCCTTCAGTATTCTGCACTATACTCTGAGTTATAATTCATAACAAGCCACAAGGTTCAATGGTAACATCCTGATGTAACACGAAAACACAATTACGCACAGGGTAATGGTACATGCGAAACACAATTACGCACGAGGAACGGTACATCTTTACCATGATACGGTAACTAAGGTCCAGTAGGATCGTCACGACTGGACTAGGAGAAAGACAGCGTAGTGTCAGCTAGAATAATTTGATAGAATACAAGTAAACAAGGGGGGTACATGTGTTCTGGTTGTACCATCTAATAGCATACAACTATCTAGCCTGTAACTTCTACACAGCAACATATGTATAAGTTGACACACCCCCTAGGCTAGATAAAGGGTAGTGCAGAGCAAGAAATACACAGCTCAGGGCGGCACTACTAGTCCAACCTCTGAGGCAAGGGTCCAAAGACCAGTTACTAAGGGTACAAACAAGACAGGAGCAAACCAGGGCGGTACTGCTAGTCCGACCACTGGAAGAGTAGCCACAAGGCCAGCCTGAGTACACAATCAAGGTCATAGCAAGTAAGAGTCTACAGGAACTGGACCTAGCCGCAAGCAGTGCCGCTGATGATCTTAAGGCGCAAGAGGCGCAAGAGGAGGAGGAGGGCCAAGTGTAGCTCGCGCAGGAGGAAGTACCGCAACAGGATGTGCTTTGCTCTGCCCTCAAGTCGAGGCTCCTGACACCGGAGGATCATGGCCCTCTTGTCAGCGTACAGGACTGGGGCAGAGTTAGACCGCTCACCTAAGTCAGCGAGCAAGAAGGTCAGCCAGCGGAGCTCCTATGCCGCCATGGCACCAGCGTAGGTTTCAGCCTCAAAGCTAGACTGGGCAACAGACGAGGAGCGAGTGGACCGCGACGAGATGGCACCAGAACGAAGGCTAAAGCAGTAGCCCTCGGAGGACCTGGGGGTCTCAGCGTTGTCTGCCCAAGAAGCGTCTGTGTGCCGAGTAAGGACCACTGGCCTGCGTCCTCCCAGCACTAACCCCATGCCCGATGTACTTGCAAGATAACGCAAAACCCTCTTAGCGGCAGACCAGTGCTGTGGTCGGTGTCTGCCTGTGGCCACAAAGCGAGCTAGGATAATGAGAGGGTATGCGAGATCTAGACGAGTGCAAAGTCATCAGGTACATGAGGCAACCCACCAGCTCTGCGTAAGGACCACTGGGCTCTGCTGAATCCTCGGGAACTGGAGCTGAGAGCTTGTGGTCTACTGGCAGAGGTGTGGGCTGTGTAGACCGAACCTCTGAAGGACCTGGCGCACCAAGTGTGACTGTGTAAGAGAGATGGTGCGCGTTGCTCTGTCCCTCGAGATATGCAGGCGAAGATAGCAGTGCAACCCTTCCTTCTCAGCAACTCAGCCTTCACGGAGGCCAGTGCGTCTCTGTCTGCAGTAGCGAAGTCCAGGTCATTCTAGACAAGAATTTAGAACGGAGTCTGGCCAGCACGAACGAAGAGCGAAGGGTCTGCAGCGGATGGGAAGAAATGCAGGTCAGCTAGCGTAGCACGCAGCGTGTCGTGCCACTTACGGGGCGCCTTTTGCAGGCCGTAGATCGGGCGCCAGAGGAGCCACTAGGTCCCAGGATGGAAGGAACTGGTGAAGCCCTGAGGACGGCGCACGTAGACCTGCTCATGTAGGCTGCCCTGAAGAAAAGCAGTGGAGAAGTCGAGGGAGTGAAGCTTGTAGTCACGCTGTGCTGCTACGTGTAGCAGCGCCTGAAGAGTAGTCATCTTCGGGGTCGGGGCGGAGGTCCGAAAGAAGTCCACCCCCTCTCGCTGACTGAAGCCTCTCGCCATGTAGCGCGCCTTGAACACGGGCGGCTCTCTAGGGGGGAGCTTCACCGTGAAGAGCCACCGGCCATCGATTACGTTCACCCCAGGTGGGGGAACAGCGTTGACCTACGTGCCGGTGGACCTCCAAGATGCCATCTCCTGCTCCATGGCAGCTATCCACTGAGAGGGCCAAGGTCCCGAGGTGGCCTCAGCGTAGGTGCGAGGGGTCGGGATGTCAAGGGCGTCTGGGTCACCCTCAGGGACTAGCAGCATGGAGCAGAGATGGGGAGAAGCCTTGGACAGGAAAGCAAGCTCGTACTGCCTTTCCTCTAGGACGTCATTGCCAAGGGCAAGAGCACCCCGGACGGACGGAGGACTGGCAGGGTCACAGACTAGAGCACTGGCGTAGTCAAGGTGGCGGGTAGAGGCGAAGTCAGCGACAGTAGTGACAAGAGCGTCAGGACTCGAGAGAGGAACAAACGGGTCGGTAAAGAGAGAGGCAAGGATCCGAGGAACAAGAGGACGAGCAGCACAAAGATAGTCAGACAGAGGGGGAGGCGCGACAGTGAGCGGCGACGGAGGAGGCGAAGGCAGGAGTGGAGGATGAGATGCATGGGAACGAAGTAACATGGGGTGCGAACGCTGAACAGGAGAGATAGGGCGAGCACGAGAGGGACGGCGAGACCAGACGTGAGACAGAGACGTCAGGTCGAGACAGAGGAGGAGAAATAAGAGGGGAGCAAGGTGGGAAATGGGCCGGGGACGAGTCCGGCGGAGGAAACACAGGATCGTGGACACGAAGAGGAGGAGGGGGCAGGGGAGGTGCGTGCGAGCGGTCAGGGGAGGGAAGGCGGAGCAGGCGAAGGGCGGAAACCGGCGGCGAGTGCTGCTGATGCTGCTCGACGCCGACACCTGGACCGCCAGCTGCACCGCGGCTACCTCCGGAACACTCCACTCCAGCACCCCCAAAGCGAGAACCCTCTCCAGCACTGGTGCCACCCCCAAGCCTGCCGGGACAAGCCACGACAAGAACCCCAGGGCAAGCACCCTCCTCAACGCCAGCACCCGCAGATTCCACGAATGGGTGCGGCTGCTGCGACGGCGGCGGCTGCTGCGGCGGCTGCTGCGGAGGCGACATCGACGGGGGAGGAGGAGACACCGGGGGATGGACAGGCTGACGCAAGCTGTGCCGCTGGGACAATAGAGTCAGCCGACTCCTCGACCGGGGCAACCGACGGGAGGGGAGTGACGTGAGTCACACCAGACGGAGCAGGATGGGGAGCAGGGGCGACCGGGGGTGTGGGAACCGGAAACAGGGGGGGGGTGGGAATCGGGAGACCTCGGTGGGGAAAGTGGTGGTAAAAGGAGACTGACTCGTCGAAAGTGGCGTCACGAGAGTGAAAGAAGCGGTGAGACGGCAGGTGGTAAAAGTGCCAGTCAGACGAGTCAAGGAGGAAACCAAGGAAGACACAGGGGACAATGTGGGTAGTGAGCTTGTTTGTGCCGGAGGCACGAATGTGAGCGAGGCAACCCTAGACGTGGAGCGCATACGCATCACGAGGGAACCCGGTCCAAAGAAGGGTCGGCGAAACCTGCGGCCGCTGGGAGTGGGCCCACAGGTTAAGCTGGTGAGCGCCGTAGCGAACGTCGAATAGCCATAGAAAATGGGGTGCACAGGCATGGATCATCGAGGTACAAGCCACCTCCATGACCAAACCGATGCGTCGCTCAGCGACCCCATTGAACTGCGAGGAGTCCGGTAAGGTGCACGTCTGGGTGATGACTTCCGCATGACAGAACTGACCAAGCCGACCAGAGGCAAACTCGCCGTTACGGTCGGAGAGGAGACACAGCACAGGGAGGCCGCGGTGGAGGCGTGCAACTACGACCCACGGGATAAGCACGGTAGGCACGTCGGCCTTCCGATCCAAGGGTAACACCGTGGTGTAGCACGTGAAGGCGTCGACAAGCACGAGAAAGTAACGCTCGCGTTGCGGTCCAGGGACGGGGGCTGTGCCCCAGACGTCAAGTGCAGGGTTTGGAGGGGTGCAGTGGCAGGGTGAAGCGAGGAAGGGTGAGGAGCATAGAGCAGCTGGCCCTCGACGCAGGGCGTGCACGGCGGCGCAGGCGAGGGAGGGAGGGCAGGTAGCGACGCAGGGAGGCCTAGGACGAGACCGTGCTGAGACATGTGACGCAGATGTGGGAGCGCAGGGTGACCTAGGCGGTGGTGCCATAGATGCGATGGGTGAGTGAGCAACTGACACGAGCAAGCCGCAACAGCCTGAGTAAACGCAGGACTCGGGGAGGACGCGGCCACCGGGGGGGGAAGCAGTGTCCAGCGTAAACAGGCCAGACACCAGGTCCCAGGGAAACGTCACAAGGGGGTCACCTGAGGCGGTCTTGGTAAAGACAGCGTACCGCTCGTGACTAGGGAACGTAGTGGTGACGCCGAGGTCCTGAAGACAGACGACACCAACTTATTTCCTGGGGAACGAAGGAATGTGCATGCCTATAGAGGAACCTGAGGGAACCGTAGAACATGGAAGGGTAGTGTAGCTCCGAGAAACTACAGGACCAAAGGAGGGGTCAGCAAGTGCGATAGCGGCAGGGGTGGCAAGCGGCGTGAGGGTGGCGTGGTCGCGGAAGACGCAGGCCGACGCACCGGAGTCAAGAGTGAAGGGCTGCAAAGTCGTAGTGGAAGACGAAGGAGGAGCAAGTGTAGAGCCTAGGCTAGACAAGGCAAGCAGTCCTATGCCTGACGCAGCAGGGGAGTTTGGACTACATACAGGTGCTACACCTAAGCTAGAGAACATAGGGTAATGAGATCCGGAATCACTCGAAGCGTCAGCATACAGAGAATGCAGGGCAGTACTATTTTGATCCATGTCTAGGTCAAACACAGGCACACCGTGGCGCAGCAGACTTGGCCAGTCAGGGAGGTCCGGGGCTAGACTGAAGCAGCGACGGAAGAGGTCGTCGAGGCGGCGGAAGCAGCGGGCGGTCGGGTGCGGGCGGCGGCACACCGTGCCACGAAGGAGCCCGGTCTGGAGCTGGTTCTGGCAGCTCACAGAACCAAAGCCGGCGGTGGACGCTGAGCTACAAGGGACACCACCACGACCACCACCTCCACGGGCTCCTGGCCACCCCGGCGGGAGGCGAGCCCACGGCTGCTGCTACTGCTGCTGCTGCTGCGGCGACTGCTTCTGCTGCGGCGGCTGCTACTGCTGCGACTGTTGCTGCTGCGACTGAGACGATTGCTGCTGCTCCTGGACACCAACTCAAACCCCCTCGTTAGAACCACTGTCCCCGCAACCACCACCAGCGCCACCACCACGTCCTCCCTTGGGGCCACGGCGACCTCGGCGCTGGTGCTGCTGCGGGTAAGCCGCAGCTGCTGTGTCAGTGGCAGGGGCATTTGTGGCAACTGCGGCTGAGACGTCAGCGTACGTGCACTGGAAGGGATCACAGCCCTCAAAGATAGGGACTGCCGTGACACCGCTCGACTGAGCGATAGTGCGCTGGCGAGTCTCTATCTCAGACAGAGCAGTGACAAAGGCGGTCAGGGTGAGGTCGGCAGGGTGCTGGCTAAGGAAGTGGTTGCGGGCACTGGCTAAGCGGTCAGGCAGGCACTTGGCAATGAGGTACAGGGTAGCGCAGAACTGTGGGGGGAAGGCAGTGAGCTAGGCAGCAGTGCTAGCAGCATGGTAGCTAGTCTCTAGCGCATGGAGGTGAGTAGCGAGGTCAGCTACAGTGGGGAAAGCGGAAAGATCAGGGAAGAGCATGGGTAGGATGAAGCGGCCAGGAGAGGTGGAGGAATGTGTAGAGTAACGCTCAACTACTGCAGAGGGGATGTCCTTGGCGTTCGCGACAGCGGTGAAGCGCGGACGCTTAGACAGGGGAAGGGCATGACTAATGGCAAGTTGCGCTACGGCATCACGAGAATCCCAGACAGCGCGAGCAAGCACAGCAGCAGCAAAGGCCTCGCTCTCAGCGGTGGTGGGGTTAGCAGGGAGGGGATCAGGCGCAGGGGGGCAGGTGAGCAAGCCATCAATATGCATAGCCAGGGAGTGCCCATCCTGGCGCTGACCTGTCAGGTGCCGGCGAAGGTCGACGAGCCAAGCGGCGAAGTCGATCGCGTGTCCCTCCGCGTCCAAGCGAAGAACGGCGTCCGCCATCGCACAGTGTGACAGCGGCACAGCGCCTCGGCGGCACAGCGGAACAGCGGCACAGCGATACGGGGGCTCTGCGGCTCGGCGGCTCAGCGGCTCGGCGGCGCTGCGGCTCAGGGTCAGGGCGCCGCATCGGCTCGGCTGCACAGTGGCACAGCGACACGGTGGCTGAGTGGCTCGGCGGAAGGGTGCTCCAGCGGGGGAAACAGGGCAGGAGGCCGAGGAGGGACGGAGGCGTGCAGGGCTGGTAGGACGAGAAGGGCCGGCGGAGCGCTAGGGGCCAGGAGAGCGCGTCAGGAGCCGGGGAGGTGGCAGGCGTGCGCACGACTAGGAGCGACAGGCCAGCTAGGGCTGAAGGGGCGGGCCACAACTCGAGAGGCCAGCAAGGGCGCGAGGAGCCAACTAGGGCACGAGGGGCCGACGAGGGCGCTAGGGGCCAGCTAGGGCACAAGGGGCCAGCAAGGGCGCGAGGGGCAAGCTCGGGCGCACGGAGCCGACGAAGGCGCAAGGGGCCAGCGAGGGCGAGAGGGGCCGGCTCGGGCGCAAGGGGCCGGCAAATGCGCGAGGGGCCAGCATGGGCGCGAGGGGCCAGCTAGGGCGCGAGGGGCCAGCGTGGGTGTGAGGGGCCCGCGTGGGCGTGAGGGGCCCGCGGGTGCGCGAGGGGAGGGCCCGCTAAGGCGCTAGGGGCCAGCTAGGGCGCGAGGGGCCAGCTATGGCACAAGGGGCCGACCAGGGCGTGAGGGGCCCGATAAGGCGCGAGGGGCCGGCTAGGGCGAGAAGGGCCGGTAGGGGCGCGAGGGGCCGACTACAGCGCGAGGGGCCGACTAGGGCGCGAGGGGCCCACTAAGGCACAAGGGGGCAGCGAAGGCGCGAGGGGCTAGCGAGGCGCGATAGGCTAGTGCGCAATAGGCTAGGGCGCGGGGCGGAAGCGGGTGGGTTTACCTACCTGCTCATGATACCACTGTTCAAGTGAAAGAATAAGTAGAACAAGGCATACAAGGGAGTATAACCTAATGGGTTGTACTCCCTAAGGCACAACTCTATATAGTCTACAAAAACATACAATATATGTTTGACACTCCCCCTAGACTGGATAGGGGCAATGCCCGGTGAGAGGGAAACAACTCAGGGTGGCACTACTAGTCCAGCCTCTGAGGCAGGGGTCTGAAGACCACTCAAACAAGTACAGACAAGGCAAGAGCAAGACCATGGTGGCACTACTAGTCCAGCCACCGAGCAGAGTCCACACAGCCAGTCAGGGAAATATGTATAAAGGTATGTACACAATCAAGGTCCTAGCAAGTGAGAGGCTACAGGAACGAGACCTACCTGTACACAGTGCCGCTATTGATCTTTAGGTGCAAGTGCCTTCGTAAAGATATCAGGTGTGTTGGCACCTGAGGCCAAGTGTACTACACGATCCTGGCAATGCTACTGCAGCTCACGCAGGAGGAAGTACTGCAGCAGGATGTGCTTCGCTCTGCCCTCAAGTCGTGGCTCCTGACACTGGAGGATCATGGCCCTATTGTAAGCGTAAAGAACCGGGCTAGAGCTAGGCCGCTCACCCAACTCGGTGAACAAGAAGGTCAGCCAGCGGAGCTCCTGTGCTGCCATGGCACCTGCGTAGATCTCAGCCTCACAGCTAGACTGGGCAACAGACGAGGAACGGGTGGACCTCCATGAGATGGCACCTGAACCAAGGCTAAAGGAGTAGCCTTGTGAGGACCTGAGAGTCTCGATGTCGTCTGCCCAAGAAGCATCTGTGTGCCCAGTTAGGACCACTGGTCTCCGTCCTACTAGCACTAGCCCCATGCCCGATGTACTTGCTAGATAACGCAAAACCCTCTTAGCTGCCGACCAGTGCTTTGGTCGGTGTCTGCCTGCGGCCACAAAGTGAGCCAGGATGCTGAGAGGGTATGCGAGATGTGGACGAGTGCACGGTACCGGAGAAGCCTTGGGGGCGGCGCAGGTAGACCTGCTCGTGTAGACTGCCCTGGAGGAAAGCTGTGGAGAAGTCGAGGGAGTACAGCTCGTAGTCACGCTGTGCTGCAACATGTAGCAGCGCCCGAAGAGTGGTCATCTTCGGGGTCGGGGCGAAGGTCAGAAAGAAGTCCACCCTCTCCCGCTGACTGAAGCCTCAAGCGACGTAGCGCGCCTTTAAAACATGTGGCTCTCTAGGAGGTCGCATCACCTTGAAGAGCCACCGGCCATCGATTACGTTCACCCCAGGTGGGGGAACGGCGTCGACGGAGGTACCTGTGGATCTCCAAGATGCCATCTCCTGCTCCATGGCAGCTATCCACTGAGAGGCCCAGGGTCCCGAGGTGGCCTCAGCGTAGGTGCGAGGGGTCGGGATGTCGAGGGCGTCAGGGTGACCCTCAGGGACTAGTAGCATGGAACAGAGATGGGGAGCGGCCTTAGAAAGGAAAGCGAGCTCGAACTGTCTGTCCTGTAGGACGTCACTGCCAAGAGCAGCCACACCCTCGACAGTTGGAGGGCAGGCCGGGTCAGAGACCAGAGCGGGGTGTAGTCCAGGCAGTGGGTAGCGGCGAATTCAGTGACAGCAGCGACAAGAGCCGACATACTCGAGACAGGAACGGACGGGCCAGTAACGAGAGAGGCAAGGACATGAGGAACAAGGGGACGTGCAACACGGAGGAAGTCCGAGAACGGAGGCGGGGCCACAGCAAGCGACGACGGAGGAGGAGACAGGAGGAGTGGAGGAGCACGAGGCGTGTGAGAGCGAAGAAACAAAGGGTGAGAATGGGGAATAGGGGAGGTAGGACGAGCACGAGACGAACGACGAGACCAGACGTGAGATGGAGGAGTCAGGTCAGGAGAGAGGGGAGGAGACACAGGAGGAGAACAGGGAGGGAAACGAGCTAGAGAGGAGTTCGGGGGAGGAAGAACGGGGCAGTTGACCGGCAAAGAAGGAGGCGACGTTAGCGGGGGAGGCAGCGACGGGCGCTCAGGGGAAGGGAGACCAAGGAGGCGAAGAGCGGACACCGGCGGCGACAGCTGCCCGACTCCAACACCAGAACCTCCGGTGACAACATGGCTCCCTCTGAGAAGCCCCACGCCAGCACCCCTAGAGCCCGTTCCAGAACCAGCTCCAGCACGCTCCCCTGCACCCCCAGAATTCACGGACCACAGCGGCGGTGACGACAGTGGCTGCGGCTGCGGCGAAGGCAAATGCGGCGGGGACAGCAGCGGTGGTGACAGGGGAGGCAAGATCTGGGCAGGGACAGGCTGGGGAAGAGGCTCCGCCGAGCCGCGAGAGCAAGCGGACTCCTCAGCAGGGACAATCGACGGGAGGGGGGTGGCGTGAGACACACCAGACGGGGCAGGGCGGGGAGGGGGGTGGACAGGGTCAACCGGGGGAGGGGGGGGCACCAAGAATTGGGGGGGAGTGACCGGGGGACCACGATGGGGAAAGCGGTGGTAAAAGGAGTTGCACTCGTCAAAAGTGACGTCACGAGAGTGAAAGAACCGGTGAGAAGGCGAGTGATAGAACAGCCAATCCGACGAGTCGAGGGGGAAACCTAGGAAGACACAGGGGACAGTGGGGGCAGTGAGCTTGTCCGTGGAAGAGGCACGAATGTGTGCAAGGCAGCTCCAGAGGTGGAACACAGACGCGTCACAAGGGGACCCGGTCCAGAGGAGGACCTACAACCGCTGAGGGTGCGGCCAGCGGTTAAGCTGGTGCGCGGCGTAGCGAACAGCCAATGGCCACAGAGAATGGGGTTCACCGGCATGGATCATGGAGGTACGAGCCACCTCCATGACCAAACCGATGCGTCGCTCAGCGACCCTATTCTGCTGCGGGGAGTCCGGCAGGGTGAACGTCTAGGTGATGACCTCCGCACGACAGGAGGGACCAAGGCAGCCAGAGGCAAACTCACCACCATGGTCGGAGTGAGGACGCAAGACAGGGAGACCTCGGTGAACACGCGCAGAGACAAGCCACGAGAGTAGAACGTCAGGCACGTCGGCCTTCCGCTCCAGGGGAAAGACGGTGGTGTAGCATGTGTATTCGTTGACAAGTACTAGGAAGTAGCGCTCGCGATGTGGCCTATGGACGGGGGCGGGGCCCTTGAGGTCCGTGTGTAGGGTCTGCAGCGGTGTGGAGGTAGGGGGGAACGAGGAGGAGTGAGGGGCATGGCGGAGCTGGCCCTCGACACAGGGCGTGCACGGAGGCGTGCGTGAGGAGGGGAGTGCACGGAACGACTCAGGGAGGCCTAGGACAAGACGGTGCTGGGACATGTGACGGAGACAGGTGAGGGCGGGGTGACCTAGACGATGGTGCCACAGAAGTGACGGGTGAGTAAGCGACCGACACAAGCACGCCGCAGCAACCTAGGAAGACGCAGGTACCTGGGGAGGCATCCCAACCGAGGGGGAAGCGGTGTCCAGCGTGAAAAGGCCAGACACAGGGTCCGGGGGGAACGTGGTGAGGGGGGCACTAGTGGCGGCCTCAGTACAGACAGCGTACCGCTCGTGCCTAGGGAACGTAGTGGTGACGCCAAGGTCCTGGAGGCAGCCGATACCAACTAGGTTCCTAGAGAATGAGGGGATGTGCAGGCTTGTAAGGGAGCCTGAGGGAATCGCCGGACAGGGGAGATTAGTAGAGCTATGGGCAAGTACAGGACCGGAGGAAGGGTCTGCAAGAGCAACTGCAGCAGGAACAGCAAGCGGCGTAAGCATCGTGCAGTCGCGAAAGAAACACCGGGAAGCGCCGGAGTCCGGGGTGAAGGAGAGCGCGGCAGCGGCGACAGAGGTCGAAGGAGCGAGGGTGGACCCTAGGCTATAAAAAGCAGGGGATCCTATGCCTGACAAAGTAGGGGAGCCTGAACTAGGCACACTGGGCACACCTACGCTAGGCAACACAGGGTAATAGGAACCAGTCTCACTAGAGTCGTCAACATACAGCGCATACAAAGCAGAGCTAATCTCATCCATGTCCAGATCAAAGATCTGAACACGAAAACAAAGCAGACTGTGCCAGTCGGGGAGGTCAGGTGACAGGCCGAAGCGGAAATGAAACAGGTCTTCTATGCGACGAAAGCAATGAACGGGGGTATGGCCGATCTTACCGCACACGAGGCCGCGGCGAGGACCGGTCTGGAGCTGGTACTGGCAGCGCCAGTCACTCTGACCACCACCCGACGACACGCCGCTTGAGCGACCACTGCGACCATCGTCACCTCCAGCTTCAGGTCACCCGGGCGGGAGACGGCCGACCCTCCGCTGCTGCTGCTGCCACTGGTCCAGCTGCAGAGCCTACTGCTGCTGCTGCTGCTACTGGGGCTGCTGCTCTTGGGCACCAGCCCCAGCCCCCTCGTCAGTACTACCAGTGGGCGAGCCACCTCCACCACCGGCACCACCCCCTCCTCCACTACCTCCGCCGCGCCCAGCCTTGGGGCGGCGACTCTTACCCGGGCGAAACTGCACTGCGGCGGCTGTCTCCACAGCCGGAGCTGTCTCAGCAACCGCAGTCGAACCGTCGGAGTAAGAGCACTGAGCAGGGGCACATCCCTTAAAGATAGAGGCTGGCACAGTACCGCTAGACTGGGCGATAGAGCGCAGACGGGTCTCTATGGCAGACAGGGTGTCGACAAATTCAGTGAGGGTGAGGTCAGCGGGGTGGAGACTAAGGAGGTGATTGCGGGTGGTGGCAAGGCGGCCGGGGAGGCGGGTGGCAAGCAGGTAGAGGTAGAGCAGATGGGGGGCTGAAACACACGAAGCTGAGCCTCAGTGCAGGCAGCGCGCCAGGTCGTGTCTAGCGTGCGCAGGTGGGCGGCTAGGTCAGCGAGAGTAGGGAAAGACACAAGTTCAGGAAAGAGGCAGGATTAGGCCACCTACAAAAGCAGAGGGGGGGGTGGAATAGCGCGCAATAACAACCTCTAGGAACTCCTGCGCAGTCCTGACGGACCTAAAGCGGGGGCGCTCGGACAGGGGAAGGGCAGGACTAATCGTAAGCTGTGCGACTGCGTCATGCGACAACCAGACAGCACGGGCAAGGGCAGCAGCTGCAACGGACTCACGGTCAGTAGAGGTGGGGTCAGCGGGGAGGGCAGCAGGGGGGTCAGGGCAGGGGAGCATACCGTTGATGTGGACGGCCAGGGAGTGGCCGTCCTGCCGCTGACCAGTCAGGTGTTGCTGGAGGTCGACGAGCCACGAGTCGAACTCAATCGGCTGCCCCTCATCATCAAAACGCAGGACCGAGTCTGCCATCACGGTTGCAGCAGCAGGAGAAATACAGTACTGGGCATGAGAGCGCAGCGGAAAACGGTGATGTGCGGTGCAGTGCGGTACTGTGCGGTGGAAGGAGGTGCAGTACGGTAGGGTGCAGTGCAGTGCGGTGCAGGGTGGTGCAGTGCAGTGCAGAGCGGTGCAGTGCGGTGTCATGCGTTGTAGTGCGGTGCAGAGCGGTGCCAGGCAGTGCAGGGCGGTGCAGAGGGGCCGAGGACGGCGGCGAGGTGTCTAGAAGACGGGGCAGCAAGAGGCAAGGCGACGGGGCCGGCAAAGAGGCAGGGCCGGCAGGGAGGGGGGGCCGCGAGGTGACGGGGCTGCGGGGCAGCGAGGTGACGGGGCCGTGGGGCCGCGAGGTGACGGGGCCGCGGGGCCGCTAGGTGACGGGGCTGCAGGGCTGCTAGGGGACAGGGCCGCGGGGCCGCTAGGGGAGGGGGCCACGGGGCCGCGAGGGGACGTGGTCGCGGGGCCGCTAGGGGATGGGGCCGCGGGGCCGCTAGGTGACGGGGCCGCGAGGCCGCTAGGTGACGGGGCCGCGGGGCCGCTAGGGGATGGAGCCGCCGGGCGACGAGGCGGCTAGGACCTAGGGCGGAAGCGCTAGGGGAGGGGGGGGGGGGGACCTACCTACTCATGATACCATGTTCAAGTGAAAGAATAGCTAGAACAAGGCATACAAGGGAATATAACCTAATGGGTTGTACTCCCTAAGGCACAACCCTATATAGTCTACAGAAACATACAATATATGTTTGACAACCATGTCAGCTAGAATAATTTGATAGAATACAAGTGAACAAGGGGGGTATATGTGTTCTTGTTGTACCCTCTAACAGCATACAACTATCTAGCCTCTAACTTCTACACAGCAACATATGAATAAGTTGACAAGTAGAACTAAATGCAGAAGCGTGGTGACTGGAGGTTGAATAGGAAAAAGGGGGTTCCTTATCACAACATTGTAGCACTCAAGCAAAGGACACGTGGCATCGGCGCATCGCTGCCTAGAAGAGCTCCACTGAGATCAATGAACGCAAGATACCGACTTGGGGTTGAAGTTATCAGCCCACAAGAAAGTTGGATGCCTGGTGACAAACAAGCAAAAGGTTGGCACATGATGGAAAAAATCGTTAAGGAAAAGAGACAAGGGAGGGGACGAACACATCAGTGTGTGTAGAGCGTGTAGCCATGCGTCACATTTGGCAAGCCTTGTGGATGGAGAGATGGAGGGGGGAGGGAGATAGGAGGGCGATAAGAGAGGCTCGACGCCCACGACACTCAAAATGAGGCTTGAAATTAGTAGGCCGAGCGGGTCACCATATCATGTACTCTTTACCCTGCTCGGTCTTGAGAATAGTGCGATTGGCTCTTTGAGTTGATCCAGAGCACCCTAAATCTGCAAACCCAATCAATTCTCGGCAATGATTGGCCTCTCCACGAATAAGAGTGGCTTTGACATTAGTTGTGAATCCCACGTGCGAGCTTCCCACCCAAAGGCCCAAGTCCGTGTTGGTGCAGTCATCATAATTCACGTGCACAGTACGTGACGTATTGCTGGATCCAGGCCAAGGCCAATAGGTCAAGGCCAAGGACGATGATGTGGACTTGGCTCCTGTAAGACAGGCAGAAACAAGGAACGGGGGGTGGGAAGAGGCAAAAGAGAGACATGGCAGACATTACGCGGATGAAGGGAATGGACGATGGAAGGAGGGAGGGAGGGAGGGAGAGAGAGGGGGAGAGGGGGGGAGAGCGAGAGAGGGAGAAAGCGAGCAAGAGAGATGGCAAGCGAGAGAGAGAGAGAGAGAGAGAGAGAGAGAGAGAGAGAGAGAGAGAGAGAGAGAGAGAGAGAGAGAGAGAGAGAGAGACGACCAGGATGCAAGCTTGAGTGGTCGTACCTTGGACACAACCACACGTGGTCATGCCTGATCCACACGGACAGACACAGTAGGTAGGTGTGAGAGGAAAGGTGCTTTTGTGTCGACTCAAAAGCAGAGTGGCCGTAACTTGGACACAACCAGACGTGGTCATGCCAGAACGAGACGGACAGACACAGTAGGTGGGTTTGACAGATAAGTAGTTAGATGGGTAGCCAACCTTATAACCCACCACACATTTGGATCTAGTAGAGCGTTCCCCGCAATAGTTTGCCGTCCCAGTTAACACCATGATGAGGAGAATGCTTTTGAGTCGACTCAAAAGCATAATGCATGGAAGAAAAACAAACATATTGGAATGACACAGCATGGCACCCTTTGAGAGCAGAGGAAGCAGGGTAACTGGGAAGAGCTTATAGGTATTTGATAATGCTGGTAGGATCATTTTAGGCATGAGTGACACAGGGAAGATTTGGGGCCTGTCCCAATCAGCCGAAACTAGTTTGCATTTTAATCTTCTAATGGAGTTGAGTTCGGAACTTCAAATTCTCGTTTTTAAACAGGGGTATCTTTACCTACTGTTACTCTTTTGCTAAAGTTTTCCTCTTCGCTGCAGCCCACCCTAATGCTTAATGGCTAACTGGGAAGAGCTTTTAGGTATTTGATAATGATGGTAGGATAATTTTAGGCATGAGTGACACAAGGAAGGAAGCTTCTCAGAGAAGCTACTGGAAGGGACTGTATGTGTGCATGGTCATTGGGAATATCAGAGAACAGGATCACCCACCACAACTCGCATAAACGTAGGCGGCCCAAATCCAGCAGGTTCCCTTTCCGCACTTGAGGGGACTACACCAGTCTGGAGGGGAACAGAAGAAACAGAGGGGTGCATAGCGGAATGAATGAGCCGGTGATATCAAACGAGAGAAGGCATATTCAAATACGGAGCAATGTGCATACTAGGCGCATGTTGCAGTGCCTGTAGTGGCATTCTTAACACAATTCGTTCTGGCGGGGTCACACTTCAAGCAATCATCTGGAGGGAGGTTCGGAGAGGATGAAGGAGGAGCAACGCTTGAGCGAAAGCACGGAGGAAGCTCAATCGAGAGGAAGGGGGGAAGCAACACAACATGGCAGCCAGCGAAGAGGACATTCGCACATGGCATCCCCGGCAGCAGCATACCTTCACAAGTGCCACTAATGGCAGTAAAGGCTGGTTGCATGCACACATTAAGGCCATCGTTATGGGCATGTGCAGGCATGGAGTAGGCATAAAGGCACATCAAGGCGTTCACGGCACATCAAGGGCCGCTTGAGAGAGAGAGAGAGACCGCCATATACAACCTGGTTGATGGCCAGACAGCGGACCTTGCAATCCGCAATTGGGACTCAGGCGCCATCTGGATCTGCGACGTTACCGTCAGAACCTTGATGATCAGCAATCACGACCCCACAGCCCACAAAGGGCGCGGCTACATGGCACGGGAGCAGGCAGACAAGAAGATAGATCACCTACGGCTGATCCCGTGCCATGCGGACAAATAGGGCGCCTAATGCAGGCCTCTTCCGCCTTGCTGTCGAGACCCATGGCTGCCCGTATGCCGAGGAGCCGGCCCTCCTGCCGCTCCTTGCCAACACCGATTTTTGTTTTTTAATAATTCTAAAAAAACTAACTTTCCGAGGTGCTGGTCTTCCTGCCGCTACTCGCCAACACCGGGGCCCGTCGCCTCTTCAACGCTGACCCCAGCTCCTTCCAGGCTGTCAAACTGCTAAACCAGTTTCGGCAGCGCTGGTCGGTAACCCTCCAGCACGGTCAGGCGCTCACCTACCTGGGTAAGGTGAATGAGGCGCCTCCGGCAGAGCGGCCCCCTCTCGGCGCCCCAGAGGAAGGCATGTCCCTCAGGGACTGCTTCTCGATTTTGGAGCCAGTTATGGAGCTCCGTTAGGTCTGTGTATTGTGTAGCCTTACTGCCTTTGCCTGTACTCACCTCATTACGCCTCGACATGTACCCACGTTCACATGATACCTCTCCATCGATCTGGCTGCACGTGCCGCCCACACACCCCTTGAGGTCGCACTTGTCTGGGAGGGGAGGGGCGGAGGGGAGCCAACAAGAGATAAATCAAAGCCAGCCTAAGCGACACAGTTACAAACGGAAGGACAGGAGGCAGAGGACACATGGAAGGACAAGAGGTGAGGAGTGAGTGGAAGGTAGCACAACTAGGAGATGTTTACGCAATAGTGGAAACTAGACACAAACCCACGCACAGAGGAGACACACAAACACAGAGACAGGTGACCGCACCAATGCATTTGCCCTCCTCTGTGAGGTTGTATCCCTCCTTGCATTCACACTTCACATCGGTCAGATTGTTGGGATTCCTGGCACACGTGAAGTTGGTGCCACAGGCAGCGACCTCACAGGCATCTGAGAGGAGGGCCACAAGCATGAACCAACGACTGTTAGAACGAGCACGCACTAGAGCAGCACAGCAGCGCAGCAGCACACAACAGCACAGAAGCACAGCAGCACACAGCAGGGGCGCACACCTGATTCAGCACGTAACTTTGCACGACTTGGCATCTTCCAGCAGCACTAGGCCCTCGGTACTGTTGCAATGACACAGTGCCAGCCCTTCAGCGCCCTTAGTGCACCAGCCATCACACGCCTTCAGCTCGCACAAATATGGAGGGCAAGAAGCAGGAAGGGAAAGGTAGCTGGTTACCCTCAACCTTCAACCCTGATGCCTCAACCTGAGCACTCAGCACTCAACAGCCCAGCCGCATTCAGCACTCAACAGCCCAGTAGCACTCAGCACAGCAGCACGTCAGTGGTGTTCATGGTGCCGACATACACTAAGACAACTAAGAAACGTCGTGGAACAGAACAGAGACCGGGGCAGGGCCAGGGAGCAAGAATGGGAGCGAATAAGCCGAACGATCGGGGGCAGGCAGCAAGACCTTGACCCCTGCATCCTAACCCCACACACTGCAGCAAGGCAAGGAAAGGAATCGGCGCCTCATTGCAGGTGCTGGAGTCGTTGAGGCAAGAGCACAGGAAAAGCGACAAACTCGTTTTGAGGCGCCTCAAAACTCGTGGGCGTAGGAGGCGTTGGGGCAACTCACGGGCACAGGCAGCATAGGGCAGCAGCTGAGAGCCCTTTTGGCACACGCAGTTGGCCCAGCCGGCCTCGTTCTTGAGGCACTTGAAGTTGGCGCCGCAGTTGCGGATTGCGCAGGTGTCTGGTGCAGGCAGACACTTGGGAGGCACACGCACGCACATGGAGGGGACAGGCAGACACGTGAGGGCACCTTTCAAGGTGCAAAGCTGCTGATGAAATGAGGTGGAATGGGACGTCACTGGGCGTGCAGGCATGCGAGGGGACGTGAGGTAGAAGGCAGCAAGGCGGGCATGAGAGAGAGAGGGAGAGAGACAGAGAGAGAGAGAGAGAGAGAGAGAGAGAGAGAGAGAGAGAGAGAGAGAGAGAGAGAGAGAGAGAGAGAGAGAGAGAGAGAGAGAGATAGAGAGAGAGAGCATGAGTCCCTCCCTAGCTATTTAAGCCCTCCTCCCAGCTCATTCTTCTTGTTTAATTTTCAGTTCTTCCTTTTCTCCCACCCTTGGTGGCGAGAGAGAGGAGAGAGAGAGCGAGAGAGAGAGAGAGCATGAGTCCCTCCCTAGCTATTTAAGCCCTCCTCCCAGCTCATTGTTCTTGTTTAGTTTTCAGTTCTTCCTTTTCTCCCACCCTTGGTGGCGGCTCGCGGCGCGGCCTTCAGCCGCGCGTGAGGGGCGGCAAGAACACACGGCTTCAAAATCAACTAGGACAACAGCAAGTACACACATACGGCGTCTACAACCTGCCAACTCTACACCCAGCGGACGAGCATGGAGAGCCTCACCGAGCTTACCAGAACGCTCATGCTGGGGCGCACTTCACCAACTCGGACCTATACACGATGAGAGCCCGTCATGTGGCTTGGTCCGCTCCAGCTTCCTCAAGCAGGGCCTTCACATAGTCCCCCAGGAGCATCAGCACTGACACGGCGCCGCCAACGATGTCTACAGCTGCAGCCGAGTCTACGCTCGCCGATACTGCCCGCATCACGGCGAGCAGGCGCGGGTCCAGCACGGTTCCCGAGGCGGGCGCAGGCTGCACTCGCGTTGACACGACAGCCAGATCAGCTGCAGCCATCGCGCAGCGGTGGAGTGGATCATGAGGCATCTTGCACGGGCTCACTGAGCTCCGTAGAACGGAGTGTGAGTCCGTCAACATCTCCACAGCATACCCCATCGCCCGCTGCGCATGCCAGAGCCGATGAAGCGTGGCGACTGGGATCGCAGTCTCCGCCAGCCGCTCCCTCCCACGCAGGTGCTCCAGCTGCGCCCTCTGCGGCATCCGCAGCCCAATCGAGCGATGCCTCCCCCGGTCCCCAGGAGGCGAGTCCTCACCGGTGGACTCAGCCCCCCCCATCTCCGCTGCTTCTGCCCCCCCCTCATCTCCAGTCGGCGACGCCAGTGCGCGACGAGGGGGGACAAAGGGCGCCGTCGCCCGCTCGCCGAACGACGCTGGTGCCACCAACGACGGCTGGCCGCGGGGCCATCCTACCACCGATGCATCCAGCGGCGTTGGCTGCCAGGGCGGCAGGGTCTCCGCGGACCGCACGTTCAACTGACGCGGATCGAAGGGACCGGCAGAGGGGAGGATCGGCGGTGGAGGTGCAGACAGAAGGGGCGGCACGAGGTGCTAGCTGTCGGGGAGCAGGGGGGACGTCACAGCACGTGGAGGGAGCACCTGCGCCGGCACCTGAGGCAGGGGGAAACGCGCGGGCTGCTGGTGCGCCTGGTGGTACTGCTGGGACGACAGAAGCTGCGGAGAATACGCCAGAGCCTGCTGGGGCTGGGCGACAGCGCAGACCAAGCCCTCGAGAGTCGCGGCAGCCCGCCCCAGGCGCCTCTCCACTGCCAATCTGCGGTTACTCCCCCCGCCAGCCCTCCAGCCGACGCGCTGGCCCGAACGCCCGCGCGGCGCCTGCGGAGTCCGGCGCTGCTGCACCGGCTCCGCCTGTGGGCGGCGCTGGGGCATCCCACGGCGAGAGGGATTTTGCTGGCGCGGCGGCTGATGCACCTCGCCATGCATCACAGGTCCACGACCAGTCTCCAAGGTGCGCTCGGGAGACTTCTCCTCGGGCCTCTGGGGCGCGGATGGTCGGCTCCGCGACAGCCCACGCACCCGCTCGGGAGTCTGTTGGCGAGCCGTCGAGGGGACGAAGAGCCAGCGCTCCCAATCACGGTTCGACTGGGCTGGAGGACTCGCCCGACTTTGGGGGGACAAACTATCCCCGGTGCTCTCCAAATCAGCAGAGCGCTCACGATCAGGTCAACCCAGACCGAACCCCATTAGCTGGTCCATCCCGAAACGGCGCGCCGCGCTCGGCTCCCCCCATGACTTGGCACGAACGTCGGACAGCGACTGGGGCCGCCCCGAGAGGAAATCAAGGAGGACGCAGACGCCATGATAGGCGAGCGGTCATAGGGCGCGGTCGCGGGACGGCTAGGCGCGGTGAGTTGTCCTCCGACGGAGGACCGATGAACGGATTCCAGCAGGCTGCGAACAGGGCTTTAAGAGCTTCGAAACTGCAAGGAACAACTGGTGAGGAGGAACGGGCCGATGGAACCTATATACCTGGGGAGCAGGGAGAGTCCACAACTGAGACATCCAGTGAGGAGGAAGGCGTCGAGACAAACAGGCGCGCTGGAGGAAGGGAGGCTGGACCAACCCCCAGATCCAAGGGACGAGGGTCCAGCCGCATGCGTGATACTTGGGCATTGCTGGACACCCATCCCCAAGCGGCCCCGCGGCTGTCCCCAGAAGAACTGGCGAATGACACCTCCTGATTCGCCGAGATCGCCAATTGGGACATCGCAGTTCTCTGCGACAATCGCCAACCCCCTCTCTCCCGCCGGTTACCCCCCCAAATCCGTCAACTTTTCGCGCTCGCCCTACTGACACCCCTCCTTTTCCTCGCCAAACATCCAACCTCCATCGAGGGCTGGATCCTGTTACTCTACCTCCCGCACCTCACCCTTCGCCTACCTTCACCGAGACGTCCTGATTGGCCCGCGGCGGAAAAACGCCTTCGACAATTTTTCGCGGGCCAATGGGACACACTGTACCAAGCAGCAGCTTCCGCTGTCACTCTGCCACCCCCACCCCGCCACGTACCTGACACCCTTGGGAAAATATCCCGAGCCGAGGGCTTGGTACGACGAGGCAGTTTGCGACGGGCACTGCTCGCGTTGACTTCGACCCCAGTCAGCGAGTCCACCCCCACGGTCCTGGACGCGCTGAAGTCAAAACACCCCCCTCCGATTGTCGAAGACCTCAGCTGGCCACAGCTGGGCGAGAACTGCAGACCGCCGACAATCGACTTCGCTGAGTTCGCAAAGCTCCTCTCTCGCTGCGAAAATGGGGTTGGAGCGGGGCCCTCGGGAATGACCTTTGAGCACCTTCGCGATGCCTCACTATCCAACCCCTCAATCGCCAAACACCTTCACAAGCTCGTCCAGCGGCTAATCGCGGGTAACCTGCAACACGAAGTCAGCCAGCTCGTGACTTCTTCACGCCTCCTGGCACTTACCAAACCAGATGGGGGTACCCGCCCCATCGCTATAGGCGAGTGTCTCCACCGCCTAGCCGCAAAATCCGCGCAAATCTCCTCAACGCAGCCGGCGCAGGACTACTTCCTACCACACCAATACGGGGTAGCCATCAGAAGCGGCGGAGAAATCATCATCCACGCCACCAGGGTTTTTACCTCTGCGCGCCCGGGCTGACTGATTCTACAAGTCGACCTTTCAAACGCGTTTAACAGCGTCGACCGCGGGGCCATCATCCACGCCATCAATACCTCGCCCCTGCGCCCACTCCTACCATTCATACAGTTCTCGTATGGAGCGCCATCTCTGCTTTACCTCGACACAGCGTTCGATAGCCCACCCCTACTGAGCGCGAGGAGAGTCCGCCAAGGGGACCCCATGGGCCCCCTCCTCTTCGCGGCTGCCATCCACCCAGCGCTCCAGGCCACCGCCGCGGCCCACCCCGGGGTCCTCTGCCTCGCTTACGCAGACGACGTGACCTTCGTCGGCGATCCGGACGCCTGCACCTCGGCGTTCCTCGACTTCACAGCCGCCATGGAACGCATTGGTCTCTCCCACAACCCCGCGAAATGCGCGGCATGGTCAGCCGAGCGCCCTGCGCCTAACTGCCTCCCCCCAGACATACCCTTCAACACAGACGGGGTCCGCGTGCTTGGCAGTTTTATAGGCACGCCAGACGGCACAGCCGCCTTCCTCCGCACCCAGCTGGCCGTGCTTGCCGAACCCCTCGCCACACTTGCCACGATGGACCCACAGTCCTCCTCCGTCCTCATCACACGCTGCGTATCCAGGCGCGTCTCGTACCATGCCCGCACCACCCCCCTTGATTTCCTGCCCCTGGCGGTCTGGTCCGAGTGGGGCAGAGATCTCTTCCTCACCCTACTTCGCGCCTGCAACCTCCAACAACCACGAGGCGAGGCAGAGCAAGCGCGTACCTGGGCCCAAGCGTCCCTCCCTCCCTCCCTCGGCGGGCTGGGGCTCACCGACCCAGCGATTGAAGGACATGCAGCCTTCCTCACCAGCGTCACCCAAGCCCAGGGCCTCCTAGCCGCCCTCCCAGCAGCGTCCAGAGGGCCCCTAGCCGACTCTGTATGCCACCGCACACCACCCTTTACCAGCCCCTCCCACTTGCATACCTGGCTGGCGAAGTGTGAAACGGCGATGCCCCCACGGGCCCTGGAGCTTCTACAAGCCGAGCGGGGAGAACCCTCGGGCTCCCCCCTCCAACATCGCCTATCTCTTGAAGTCCAGGCCGTGCGGTACGCCGACCAGGTGGCGGCCTCAAGGACAATGGACCCAAACACCCTCTCTGGCCATACGCAGCGCCTCTTCTCCCTGGCCGGATATGGAGCGGGGGATTGGCTCCATGCCATCCCAATTTTCCCATCCCTCCGCCTCGAAGCTCCACACTTCGCCATCGCCCTGGCCTTCCGCCTCGGCCTTCCGTTCCCAGCCCCCCGCACATGCAACTGCGCCGAGGAATTTGAAATCCTCGACACAAGGCTGCCCAACCACCTTCTTCGGTGTGGCACCGGGCACGGACGGACAGACACCCATAACGCCCTGCGGGATGAGAGCATCCGGATGACCCTGGTTCCTGAATTCATAGTCACCAAGGAGACCACCATCTACAGCCCTGTGGACGGCCACAAGGCCGACCTCGCACTCTGCGACCGCAGCTCCGGCGCTGTATGGATCTGTGACGTCACCGTCACATACCCCATCAGCAGCCGGGACCCGGACGCCCGAAAAGGCCGAGGATACATGGCCCGGGAGCAGGCCGATAAGAAAATCCACCACTACTGCAACAGAGCTCCCTACGTTGGTTTCTTCCCACTGGCGGTCGAGACATACGGCTGCCCATGCGCCGAAGTCCCCACCTTCCTGAAGCTCCTGGCGGACACAGGTGCCAGGAGGCTCTTCAACACGGACCCCACTTCCTACCAAGCAGCGAAACTGCTCCACCAGTTCCGCCAATGCTGGTCAGTGACACTACAACGTGCACAGGCCTTGGCTTACCTGGGCAAGGTTAATGAAGCCTCCCCTGCCCCCCACACCCCTGTGGGCTCCCCTGACGCCGACATGGCACCTGGGGACTGCTTTGCCATAGCCGAGCCCCTAGGGGAGCTCGAGTAGAACCGAGCCTCTCAACATGCACGTACCATGACTTGTTGCTTCCTGCCTGCCTAGCCTGTACCCAGGATTCCAAGCAATAAACGGACCGCTTGAGAGAGAGAGAGAGAGAGAGAGAGAGAGAGAGAGAGAGAGAGAGAGAGAGAGAGAGAGAGAGAGAGAGAGAGAGAGAGAGAGAGAGAGAGAGAGAGAGAGAGAGAGAGAGAGAGAGAGCACGCGAGGGGTGGCAGCAGAGCAGAGCCCACCCACCAGCGCAGTTGCCTGTCGCGTCCCTGGCCTCCCCCCACTGGAACTCGCCAGTCGACGGCACGTGGATGGCTGCAGCCATGGGCGCACAGACTGGGGGAGGAGAGGGGGGGAGAGGAGTGGGATAGGGAAGGAGGGATAGGGAATAGGGTAAGGAGGACAGGATTGCAAGGCAAGGAGGGAGGGAGAGAGAAAAGGGGGTGCGAAGATGTGAACGCACAACCCGCAAGTAGGCAAACAAGGGGTGTGGTAAGGGTGTCGACAAGGGTATCGACAATGGGTGGCGACAGCAGGGGCGGCGACAGCACGGGTGGCGACAGCAGGGGTAGTGACAGCAAGGGTGGCGAAAGCAGGGGTGTCGAAAGCAGGCGTGGCGACAGCAGGGGTGGCGACAGAAGGGGTGGCGACAGCAGGGGTAGCGACAGCAGGGGTGGCGACAGAAGGGGTGGCGACATAAGGGGTGGCGACAGCAGGGGCGGTGGCAGCAGGATTGGAGAGAGCAAAAGTGGTGACAGCGAGAGTGGTGAGAGCACACCTGAGAGCACACCTTAGAGCACGAGAGCCGCCAGTGCGGCGAGAAGCACGAGGGCGAAGCGCTGTCCCATGGTGATGATGACGATGGCGATGACATCACCCACTGGGGGGAACTTTGCAAGGAAAAGGCGCAGATCCACTCTGCATGGACGCGGGAGGGAGAGGAGGAGAAGCAGTGGCGGCAGCAGGTAGAGCAGGAGATGTTGAGACGAGGGTCACGCGTGGTGCCCCCATCCCAAAAAGGGGGGTCCCAAAAGTTCCCCACCGTTGTGGGTTTCCACATACCTGCCCCCAACACTCACGCGCAGCCTTGCCTCGAAGCCCCCACCAGCTGACCACGTGCCCGCAGGAGTCCCCATCTACACTGAGTACCTGGGCTTGGCGTGGCACGGCCGACGCGGATTGGCGGAATTGTCACTAAACCGACCACGCGAAAAAAAACCGTGTCACGAGTTGTTCGCAAACCAAACTGCACAGGCGGTAACTCGCCATGTATGCCAATGTATGCCAATGCAACGCAATGATTGGCAACGCGGTAACTTGCCATGATTGGCCATGTATGCCAATGCAACGGGATTCGGTACTAAAACAGCACACCAATTATCATATCGGGGTGACGTTTATATATGGGGAAATTATATCGGCGCTCAGTATTAGGGGCCTCGATAACATGTACGGTCAGTGGCACGATATAAACAATCAGAATTAGCGAGTTCGCAACATAACTCATCAGTCGGATTCCACCGTTAGTCACAAACTGCAAGAAAAAGTTCTACGAATTGTCAGTAGAAGTAACCCCCGCCCGTCTCGGAACATTTTCCCGTTCCTGCAATAATTTTCCCGAGCTCTAGGCGCAGTTCGAGTGAAAAAACACAAAATGCCCAAATTAAGATACGTTGGAAATTTGTTAGTCGAGAAACACGAAAACACAATTTTGTTTCGAAGCACATACTTTCGTCACAAAGGGTAGCGCGTCCCGCGATGACTAAAAATGGTGGCTTTTTCTCTACCGCATTTACGACCCACAAAAAAAAATCAAACCATAAACTTGTCATTCCCGAGTCGCCCGAAAACAATAACATATGTAGATAGCTACAAGGTTTTTTTGTGTGGAAAATGAACATGTTTAAAAGCACGTCAAGGTACTCTTAGAATAATATTTAATTTTGTATTAATTTCAATACAACAAATCTATTAGAAGTCTGTCGGTTGTCTTTTGATTTTTTCAACAAATGTATTTACCGAAAAAGTTTTCTGCCGAATTACGACTCTACATGTCTTGTCATGCTCGAAATAAATTAGCACATGCGCACTACAGCTTAATGTTCACGCCTCATTGGCTTAGCGCCGATCCCGGATAGATTTTCCCTTTCGTTTCAAATGTTTTCGTTTTTTGTGCGTTTGTTAATGTTTGAAAAAAGTCGCACCCGATGTGCAACCCGTTGTGGCCCAATTAGCTTATGTGACATAAATGCGCAAGGTCTCAATTTTGGAATTTTGTTAGCGCGACGTCCAACGATTGTTTATTTGGGAATACCTTACAGAGTTCTCTCATACTACGCCTGTAGCTTGGGAAAATTATCGCGCCAGCCGCAATGATGACGATGTTGGGCTGGCGCGAGCGGGAAAACGTTCAGAGACCTTTCGTGGAACCTTTTTCGTGCAATTTCTGACTAACGGTGGAATCCGACCGATGAAACATGTTGCGAACTCGCTAATTCTCATTGCTTATATCATGTCACTGACTGTACATATTATCGAGGCCCCTAATACTTAGCGCCGATATACTTTCCCTTATATATGCCACCACTAATCACGTATGCTAGAATCCTTGTAACAAAATCAAGGCAGCTTAAATACGTGTACTTACCCTCATGAAATATTCATACTTGCTACAGCCTAATGAATTTGTTGGAACCAAAATCTATATACATCCTAGAAAACCAATTGGACATAAAGCATGCATAAATGATGCATTCTATATGGATTTTTTGTTCGTCTTGTATAATCGTTATCCGAACGTCAGTTCGTCTGCCCAAATTTGGTTTCGGTCAAGTCAGTGCTGAAGCGTCCGGCTGAGCAGCGTAGTACAGTAGTGACTTGATAGGGATCTTCCGAAACGTGTTGGCTTCGGATAAGGTGTAACGGGCTGGCTTCGCTGTAACATTTCGCCCTCCGCTAAATTTTTCACCTCGTCAACAAATCAGCACGCGCCGAAGTCCAGTGCTTTCATTGCGCTAGAGCATGAGCTGTCGGGACCGAAGGGGTCTCTTACAATCAAGGTTCTGTGTCCTTCCTCAGCTCCCATTTCATCCAATCTCCCCCGACGTCCTTTCATCCCTCGTTGCCTTGTCTCACGCCCTTCTTGACTTAGCTTCGTACTTTTTTCCGCCACCATTCTGATGCGCCACACCAACTGATGCTACCACACCGCCACGTCCTTCCTTTGCTGCCTACCCTCGCACCCAATTCTGTTTTTCGTCTTCCACTTTCTGTTGTGTGTACCTGTGCTGCAGGAAAATGCAAGCCCAACGTGAACGCTCGCTTCAGCGAGATTCGTCGTGGCGGTTGGATTCTGTCTGCGCCCCGCTTTTCGGCGCAGCATTTCGGCACACTCTCGTAGGCGCTAATTTACCTGGTATGTTATGAGCTTCGTGATTCTGTTTCTTGCCAATTTACCCGCGCCAAGCAATTTATGCACATACCCTAACGCTAACACTGTCCTTTGCAGCAACGGAAGGACTAGCATCTTTCTGTCAAACATATTTGTGCATGCTTAGTAGACTACATAGGGTCTTGCCCCCGTATATACCCCATAGAGAGTACAACCCACTAGCTATATACCCCTGTATAATCTCATTCTAGTCATTCGTTCTAACTCTGAGATGGTATTCTGAGTAGGTTAGGTCCCACCCGCCCACACGCACTTCCGCCTTAGGTCCTAGCCTTCCCCGTCGCCTACCTCCTAGCCGCCCAACGGGCCCCGCCGCCCCATTGCCCTGCTGGCTCCATGGCCCCGTTCCCTAGCGCCTAGCCCCCGCGGCCTCGCTTCCCTAGCTCCTAGCCGCCCGTGGCACCGTCGCCCCCCCGTCACCTAGCCCCTAGCCGCCCGCGGCCCAGTTGCCCCGCCTCGTTGCGCCTAGTCGCCTCGTTGGCCCCGCGGCCCCGTCGCCTAGCGCCCAGCCGCCCCGGCGCCCCGCGGCCTAGCCGCCCCGTCGCCTAGCCGCCCCGTGGCCCCGTAGCCCAGCCGCCCCGTGGCCTCGTCGTCCAGCTGCTCCGCGGCCCTGTCGTCCCAGCTGCCCCACGGCCCAGTCGCCCAACAGCGCCCCGCGGCCCCGTCGTCCCAGCTGCCTCACGGCCCCGTCGCCCAGCCGCCCCGCGAATGGTCGTCCCTCCGCGCCGCAGCCCCGTGGCCCTGCTGCCCAGCCGACTCGGGCCCCGTCGCCCTGCTGCTCCGCGGCCCCGTCGCCCAGCCGTCCCGCGACCCCGTCGCCCAGGTGCCTCGCGGCCCCGTCTCCCAGCTGCTCAGCCACCTTAGTTCCCGGTCCCCGCCCGCTTCACCTGCCCTCTCTACCGTCCTGCACCGCGCCCCACCGTGCCGCACCCCCAGCACCGCACTGCACCGCTCTGCATCGCACTGCACCGTGCCCCACCGCACTCTACGGTACAGTACTCCTTCCCACCGTTCCTCATCATTCCGTCGTCGTCTGCTCGCTGTTGCAACGGCCCTCATGGCGGACTCGGTGCTGCGCTTTGACACGGAGGGTCAGCCAATTGAGTTCGACTCCTGGTTCGTCGATCTCTGCTGTCACCTCATTGGTCAGCGGCAGGACGGCCACTCCCTGGCCGTCCACATTGACGGTACGCTCCCCTGCCCTGACCCCCCTGTTGCTTTCCCCGCTGACCCCACGCCTGCTGACCGTGAGTCTGCCGCCGCCGCTGCCCTTACCCGTGCTGTTTGGCTGTCGCGTGATGCTGTCGCTCAGCTTGCGATTAGCCATGCCCTACCCCTGTCGGAGCGCCCCCGCTTTAAGTCGGTCAGGATAGCGCAGGAGTTCCTAGAGGTTGTTGTCGGGCGTTATTCCACCCTGTCCTTTGCCTCTGCCGGCCGCCTGATCCTTCCCATGCTCTTCCCTGATCTCGCGTCTTTCCCCACTGTCGCTGACCTGGCCACGCACCTGCGCACGCTCGACGCTAGCTGACGCGCTACCTACACTGAGGCCCAGCTTCATGTGTTCCAGCCCCCTATCTGCTCTACCCTTTACCTGCTTGCCACCCGCCTCCTCGACCGCCTTGCCACTGCCCGCGACCACTTTTTTAATATGCACCTCGCTGACCTCACCCTCGCCGACTTTGTCGACACCCTGTCTGCCATAGAGACCCTTCAGTGCTCTATCGCCCAGCCTAGCGGTTCTGCGCCGGTCCTTATCTTTCAGGGTTGTGCTCCCACCCAGTGCACTTACTCTAACGGTTCAACGGCTGTAGCTGAGACAGCCCCTGCTGCTGAGACCACTACCGCGGTAGCAGCAGTGCAATCCCGTTATGGTAAGGGTCACCGCCCCAAGGCTGGGCGCGGCGTGGGTAGTGTAGGAGGGGGTGGAGGTGGTTCATCCACTTGCGGTAGTACAGACAAGGGGACAGGGGCTGGTGCCTCGGAGCAGCAGCCCCAGCGGGAGCAGCAGCAGGCGCCACAGCTTGACCAGCAGCAGCCGCAGTAGCCACAGCAGCAGCAGCAGTCGCAGCGGAGGGTCGGCCGCCTCCCGCCTGGATGGCCTGGCACTGGTGGATGTGGCGGTGGTGGTTGCGGTGGTCGTGCGCGTGGCTCGGCGTTGGGTGGTAGTGCGAGTGACAAGCGCTGCTAGTACCAGATCCAGACCGGTCCTTGCCGAAGCCTTGTGTACGGTAAGACCGATCATACCCCCGCTCGCTGTTTCAGTCACCTAAATGACATGTTTTGTCTCCGCTTCGGCCCCGCGCCGGATCTCCCCAACTTGCACTGTCTGCTCCGATGTGGTGTTAGGATCTTTGATATAGGCATGGATGAGATTATCTCTGCTTTGTATGTGTTGTATATCGATGACTCTAGTGTGACTGATTCCTATTACCCCGTGTTACCTAGTGTAGGTCTACCCAGTGTGCCTAGTGTAGGCTCCCATGCCGCGTCAAGCGTAGGACCCTTTGCTTTGTTTAGCCTTGGCTCTACCCTAGCTCCTCCGCCTCCAACCTCCACTGCTGCGCTCTACTTCACTCTCGACTCTAGCGCGTCTCGGAGTTTCTTTCGGGACCATACTACGCTTACGCCGCTTGCCGTCCCTGCCGCAATTGCCCTTGCAGACCCTTCCTCAGGTCTGGTAGTCGCCCGTAGTTCCACCACCCTCCCCTGTCCGGCAGTTCCTCCGGGCTCGCTTACAGGCCTGCACATCCCCTCGTTTTCTCGGAATCTAGTTGGTGTCGCCTGTCTTCAGGACATCGGCGTCACCACTACGTTCCCTGAGCACGAGAGGCATGCTGTCTGTACCGAGGCTGCCTCTGGTGCTCCCCTCACCACGTTCCCCCGGGACCCAATGTCTGGCCTGTTCACGCTGGACACCGCGTTCCCCCCGGTTGGGATGCCCCCCCAAGTGCAACGTCTACCCAGGTTGCTGCGGCTTGCTCATGTCGGTCACTTACTCAACCATCGCTTCTGTTGCACCGCCGCCTAGGTCACCCCACCCTCACATTTCTCAGCACGGTCTTGTCTTAGGTCTCCCTGCGTCGTTCCCTGCGCTCCCCCCCTCAAAAGCGCCTTTGTGCACCCCGTGCGTCGAGGGCCGCCTCCGCCGTGCCCCTCACTCCTCCTCATTCCCCCCCACCACCGCACCGTTACAGACCATACGCATGGACGTCTGGGGTCCCACCCCCGTCCATGGGCCACGTCGTGAGCGTAACTTCCTAGTGCTTGTCGACGACTACACTCGCTACACCACCGTGTTTCCCTTGGAGCGGAAGACCGACGTGTCCGGTGTTCTTATCCCGTGGCTTGTCTCTACGCGTGTGCACCGAGGTCAGCTGGAGCAGGTGTGAGGGGCCTGATTGGCCCTTTGCCAAAATCATACATGCAGTGCGACGCCAGCTGGACAAAGAAACTTGCCGAATACGCGGACTGTTCTTCTGTTTCAGTGTGATTTCGGCAATACCCTATCTGGTCAGGGTAGAACTAGAAGTACTCTTACTGCAGCAGGGAAAAACTATCTTACACTCTTTGATTAAGGGTTACGAAAAAAATGCCCTTACAAAATCAGGCTGATCCTGAAAAAGCGGCTGCTGGCAAGGGCAATCATGATGAAACACCCTTCAAATTTGAGGCCTGGGGGGGACCCATCTAACCTACGTGTGATACCATGTTAGAATACTAAAATAATTAGAAACAAGGGAATACAGGAGAGATAAAGTGTTGGGGTTGTACCCACTAAGAAAATACACCAATCTAGCATATAACTTCTGCATAACACCATATGCAGGCCCCCAGAAGTCAGGAAAATTTTCCTGATTCAGGAAAAAAACAGGGAGTTTCTCGGTACTTACCCTGATTGTGCAGGGTTTTGTAAATGATACACCCTATTTTTTCAGGCTTTTTGAAAAGGTAAACTCTGATCGCTCAGCAAGGTTTCCTTGCGAACCCTGAATTTCTCAGCGTTGTAGCGGGTCTTAGTTATTTCCAAAAGGGGGGGCAGTCAAGAATTCCGAGGTTCTCCCCCCCACCCCCCGAGGCTGTGTGAGGGCGCTAATTGGCCCTTCGTAAAAAAAATCTCCGCGCTGTATGTTGGAGGTCATGTGAGGGAGGTGTGCTGAGGACTGTGTGAGGGCAATTGCTGGCCCTTGGCCGAATTTGCTTGATGTGCGCCTGCCCTAGGCCTCTGAGAGGGAAGAGATTCCCTCCGCCCCTGCAATCTCGTCGCCTCCCCCCCTATTCAGCCCTTCCCCCCTCTCCCCCCCACCAATTGTCGTTTCCTGCCCATCCCACAATCTCGTCACACACGCGCTAATTCGCTACGAATTCCCAGCACCCCCAAAAACCAAGACTTGAACACACAAAATTCATGAACTATAACTGTTACAATACGTGAATAGATTACTAGAGGGGAAACAGGGAACATATAGCAGTTGGGTTATACTCACTAAGAGCACACACCGATACTAGCCTAAAACTTCTACATGCATGATATGTATAAGTTGACACACCCCCTAGGCTAGAGAAGGGGTGGTGCAAGCAAGAAGCACACAGCTCAGGGTGGCACTACTAGTCCAACCACTGAGGCAGGGGTCCAAAGACCAGTCAGCAAGAGTACAGACAAGACAAAAGCAAGCCAGGGCGGCACTACTAGTCCAACCACTGGAGGTAAGGCCACAAGGCCAGTCAGACAGGTATATATAGTAGAGAATACACAATCAGGGTCCTAACAAGTGGGTAGCTACAGGAACAAGACCAAGCTGTACACGGTGCCGCTGATGATCTTTAGGCGCAAGCGCCTTCGTAAAGATATCAGCTGTGTTGGCACCGGAGGCCAAGTGAACTACACGAGCATGGCGACGCTGCTGTAGCTCGCGCAGGAGGAAGTACCGCAACTGGATGCGCTTCGCTCTGCCCTCAAGTCGAGGCTCCTGACACAGGAGGATCATGGCCCTGTTGTCAGCATACAGGACCGGGGCAGAGCTAGGCCGCTCACCTAAGTCTGTGAGCAAGAAGGTCAGCCAGCGGAGCTCCTGTGCCACCATGGCACCCGCGTAAATCTCAGCCTCACAGCTGGACTGAGCAACAGACGACGAGCGAGTGGATCTCCAAGAGATAGCACCCGAGCCAAGGCTAAAACAGTAGCCCTGAGACGACCTGGGCATCTCAGAGTCGTCTGCCCAAGAAGCGTCTGTGTGCCCTGTGAGGACCACCGGCCTGCGTCCTCCTAGCACTAACCCCATGCCCGATGTACTTGCTAGATATCGCAAAACCCTCTTAGCGGCCGACCAGTGCTGTGGTCGGTGTTTGCCAGTGGCCACAAAGCGAGCCAGGATGCTGAGAGGGTATGCAAGATCTGGGCGAGCGCAAGTCATCAGGTACATGAGGCAACCCACCAGCTCTGCGTAGGGGCCACTGGGCTCTACGGGCTCCTCAGGAACGGGAGCGGAGAGCCCATGGTCTACAGGTAGAGGTGTGGGCTGTGCGGAGGAGAACTGAAGACCGAACCTCTGAAGGACCTGACGCACCAAGTGTGACTGTGTCAGAGTGATGGTGCGTGCTGCTCTGTCCCTAGAGATCTGCAGGCCAAGATAGCGACGCAGCTCTCCAAGGTCAGTGCAGGTGTGTCTCTTCAGCAGCTTGGCCTTCACAGAGGCCAGTGCGTCCTGGTCAGCAGTAGCGAAGACCAAGTCGTCTACGTAGACAAGGATGTAGAACGGAGTCTGGCCAAAACGCACAAACAGCGAGGGGTCAGCAAAGGACGGAAACAACTGCAGGTCTGCTAACGTGGCACGCAGCGTGTCGTGCCACTTACAGGGAGCCTGACGCAGGCCGTAGACCGAACGCCTGAGAAGCCAGTGGGTCCCAGGGGGGAAGGTACCAGTGAAGCCCTGTGGTCGACGCAGGTACACCTGCTCGTGTAGGCTGCCCTGAAGAAAGGCAGTAGAGAAGTCGAGGGAGTGGAGCTCGTAGTCGCGCTGTGCTACTACGTGTAGCAGCGCCCGAAGAGTGGTCATCTTCGGGGTCGGGGCGAAGGTCTCGAAGAAGTCAACCCCCTCACGCTGATTGAAGCCTCTGGCCACGTAGCACGCCTTGAAGACAGGCGGCTCTCCAGGGGGGCGCTTCACCTTGAAGAGCCACCGACCATCGACTACGTTCACTCCAGGCGGGGGAACTGCGTCGACGTAAGTGTCGGTGGACCTCCAAGATGCCATCTCCTGCTCCATAACAGCTATCCACTGAGAGGCCCAGGGTCCCGAGGTGGCCTCAGCGTAGGTGCGAGGGGTCAGGATGTCAAGGGCGTCGACAAAGGCGGTCATGTAAGGTCACCCGGGTGCTGGCTAAGGAAGCGGTCGCGGGCACTAGCTAGGCGGTCCGGCAGGCGCATGGCGATAAAATAGAGGGTCATGCAGAATGGGGGGGGGAGAGCAGTGAGCTGGGCAGCAGTGCTGGCAGTGCGATAGCAAGACTCTAGGGCACGCAAGTGAGTGGCAAAGTCTGCAACAGTAGGGAAGGCAGCAAGGTCTGGGAACAGCATCGGAAAGAGCAAGCGGACAGCAGAAGCGGATGCAGGCGTGGAATAGCGAGCAACAACAGCGTCTAAATAAGCTTTGGCCGTATCAACCGTAGCGAAACGCGAGCGCTCAGACACAGGGAGGTCGTGACTGATAGCAACCTAAGCTACTGCATCGCATCAGTAGAGAAAGCCTCACTCTCAGCGGAGGTGGGGTCAGCAAGGAGGGGAGCAGGTGCAGGGGGGCGGGGGAGCAAGCCATCAGCATGGACAACCAGCGAGTGTCCATCCTGGTGCTGACGTGTAAGCTGACGGCGGAGATCGGAGAGCCAGGCGGCAAAGTCAACCGCGTGGCCCTCAGCGTCCAGGCGGAGCACGAAGTCAGCCATCGTGCAGGGTCAGCGACACAGCTCCTCAGCGACATGGCGGCACAGCTCCACAGCTCGGCAGGAGCACAGCGGCACGGGGACACGGCGGCAGCACTCTCCAGTAGGGCGGATGCAGGGGCGGCCCAGCGCAGGCTAGCAGAGGACACGGGGCCCGAGGTGGCACGGCAGGCCGAGCAGGCACGAGGAGGGGCCGGGCGGGCAGGAGGAGGGGCCGGGCGGGCGCTAGGAGGGGCCGAGCACGCGGGGGGCGGCCGGGCAGGCGCGACTGGGAGCCGGGCGGGCGCGAGGAGGGGCCGGGCGGGCGCTGCTGGGGCCGGCGAGGAGCGGGCGCGTGGGGCCAAGGGGGGCCAGCTAGGAGCGGGCGCGACGGCCAATGGGGCCAGCTAGGGGCGGACGCGACGGCCAGGGGGCCGGCTAGGATCGGGCGCAAACGGCCAAGGGGCTAGCTAGGGGCGGACGCGACGGCCAGGGGGCCGGCTAGGGGCGATCTCGACGGCCAGGGGGGCCAGCTAAGGGCGGACGCGATGGCCAGGGGGCCAACTAGGGGCGGACGTGACTGCCAGGGGGCCAGCTGAGGGCGGACGCGACGGCCAGGGGGCCAGCTAGGGGCGGACGCGACAGCCAGGGGGCCGACTAGGGGCGGACGCGACGGGCAGGGGGCCAGCTGAGGGCGGACGCGACGGCCAGGGGGCCGACTAGGGGCGGACGCGACGGCCAAGGGCCCAGCTAGGGGCGGACGCGACGGCCAGGGGGGCGGCTAGGGGCGGTCGCGACAGCCAGGGGGGCCAGCTAGGGGCGGACGCGACGGCCAGCGGGCCGACTACGGGCGGACGCGACGGCCAGGGGGCCAGCTGAGGGCGGACGCGACGGCCAGGGGGCCAGCTAGGGGCGGACGCGACGGCCAGGGGCCAGCTGAGGGCGGACGCGACGGACAGGGGGCCAACTAGGGGCGGACGCGACGGCCAAGGGGCCATCTAAGGGCGGACGCGACGGCCAGGGGGCCGGCTAGGGGCGGACGAGAGACTAGGGCGCGAGCGGAAGCGGGCGGGTGAACCTAACCTTCTCGATACCATGTTAGAATACGTGAATAGATTACTAGAGGGGAAACAGGGAACATATAGCAGTTGGGTTATACTCACTAAGAGGACACACCGATACTAGCCTATAACTTCTACATGCATGATATGTATAAGTTGACAATAACATGTATAGAATATTGAAAAATCAGTTTTTTTTATAAGTTATTCTAATGGCTCAGGATTTTTTTTTAGGGGACCCTGAAAATTCAGAATTTTCTGCAGGGAGAATCCTGATGGATCAGGAAGCCTCAAAACCAATATAGGGCCCTGATCATATGTATAAGTTGACACGGACTAGTAGTGCCGCCCAGGTTTGCTCTTGTCTAGTTTGTACTCTTGCTGACTGGTCTTCGGACCTCTGCCTCAGAGGTTGGACTAGTAGAGCCGCCCTGAGCTGTGTGTTTCTTGCTCATCACCACCCCTTATCTAGCCTAGGGGGTGTGTCAACTTATACATATAAAAGTATGTAGAAGTTCTAGGGTATATATTGTCAAACATGTGTATTTGTCATGTTTGTATAGACTGTATAGGGTCACCTCTTAGAGAGTACAACACTTAGGTATATCTGTGTGTACTCTCTATCTATGATCAACTTCTCAATTTTGTTATGGTATCACGCGTAGGTAGGATCCCCCCCCCCCCACCTACCGCTTCCTCTCACCCCTCTAGCGCCCCTCCTGGGCCCCGTCGCACCCCTCACTGGGCCCTGTCGCGCCCCTCCCAGGCCCCGTCGCGCCCCTCCTAGGCCCTGTAGCGCCCCTCCTGGGCCTCGTCGCGCCCCTCCTGGGCTCCGTAGCGCCCCTCCTGGGCCCCGTCGCGCCCCTCCTAGGCCCCGTAGCGCCCCTCCTGGGCCCCGTCGCGCCCTTCCTGGGCCCTGTAGCGCCCCTCCTGGGCCCCGTCGCGCCCCTCCCAGGCCCCGTCGCGCCCCTCCTGGGCTTCGTAGCGCCCCTCCTGGGCCCCGTCGCGCCCCTCCTGGGCCCTGTAGCGCCCCTCCTGGGCCCCGTCGCGCCCCTCCTGGGCCCCGTAGCGCCCCTCCTGGGCCCCGTCGCGCCCCTCCTGGGCTTCGTAGCGCCCCTCCTGGGCCCCGTCGCGCCCCTCCTGGGCCCCGTAGCGCCCCTCCTGGGCCCCCGTCGCGCCCTCCCTGGGCCCTGTAGCGCCCCTCCTGGGTCTCGTCGCGCCCCTCCCAGGCCCCGTCGCGCCCCTCCTAGGCCCCGTAGCGCCCCACCTGGGCCTTGTCGCGCCCCTCCTGGGTTTCGTAGCGCCCCTCCTGGGCCCCGTCGCGCCCCTCCTGGGCCCCTGTAGCGCCCCTCCTGGGCCCCCCGTCGTGCCCCTCCTGGGCCCCGTAGCGCCCCTCCTGGGCCGCGTCGAGCCCCCCCCCCCCCCTCCTGGGCCCCGTCCCGCCTTCAGGCCCTGTCGCGCTCGCCCGGCCCCGTCGCCCCAGCCCGGCCTCGTCGCACCAGCCCGGCCCCGTCGCACCAGCCCGGCCCCGTCACGCCCGCCCGGCCCCGTTGCACTCGCCCGGCCCCGTCGCCCCCTGCCCGGCCCCGTCGCAGCCGCCCGGCCCCGTCGGACCCGTCCGGCCCCGTCGCACCCGTCCGGCCCCGTCGCACCCGCCCGGCCCCGTCGCACCCGCCCGGCCTCGTCGCAGCCGTCCGGCCCCGTCGCGCCCGCCCAGCCCCGGTGCACCCCTCCTTGGCCACCGTCCTGCTCGCCCGGCCCCATCGCACCGGCCCGGCACCGTCGCACCAGCCCGGCCCCGACGCACCCGCCCGGCCCCGTCGCACCAGCCCGGCCCCGTCGCGCCCGCCCGGCCCAGTTGCACCGGCCCGGCCCCTGCGCTCGTCTCTGCTCCGGCTCCGGTCCTCCTCACTAGTACGGTTTCCCCCCCCCCCCCCCCCCCCCCCGCCTGCACTGCCCTGCACCGTACTGCCCCGCACTGCACCGCCCCGCACCACCCTGTACTGCCTGGCACCGCACTGCACCGCCCTACACCGCACTGTATCGTACGGCACCGCACTCCACCTTGCTGCACTGCCCTGCACCGCACTGCACTGTTCCTGATGGCAGCGGAGCTTCGCTTCGACGCTGAAGGCCAGCCTCTGGAGTTCGAGGCGTGGCTTGCCGACCTCCGTCGCCAACTCACTGGCCAGCGGCAGGATGGTGAACCTCTCTCCGCACACCTTGACGGTACGCTCCCCTGCCCAGGCCCCCCTGCTATTCTGCCCGCTGACTCCACACCCACTGAGCGCGAGTCCACTGCTGCCACAGCCCGTGCGCGCTCTGTCTGGCTTTCTCGCGATGCTGTCGCCCAGCTTGCCATCAGCAACGGCCTTCCCCCGTCCGAGCGCCCTCGTTTTAGGTCTCTCACCACTGCTCAGGCATACTTAGATGCTGTCATCCAGCGCTATTCCACCCCTCCGGCTGCCTCGGTGGGTCGCCTGATCCTCCCGATGCTCTTTCCTGACCTTGCATCTTTCCCTACTGTCTCTGACCTCGCTGCCACCTGCGCTCGATAGATGAGACTGGCGTGGCAGCCTGCACTGATGCACAGCTTAGAGCCCACCA
>BQMB01002398.1:0-78055 GCA_027943415.1 Closterium sp. NIES-67
ATCTTCTTCGCAACAGCAGGACACGTGGCGTCAATCCCGAGGGCAGCACCCGGCTGACCCAACCTCAGCTGCTCGACATTCCGCTGCTGCGACACACCTCCCCTTGAAACCCGCTAGCAGAAGGCACGGGACCAGATGAGTTCAGGCGGGGAGTGTCGAGCCAGCCTGAGGCTCGGCCCGAGCCTCTATCAGTTCCGCAGGTTCGGGGTGGTTGCTGCACACGGAAGTCGTGTCGTCGTCTGACGACACGTAGTCGCGAAAAGGAGCTTGAACCTTTACAGAGACACGCTGCGAATCCGCCGCCGACACTTCGGTTCCCATCGCGGCGGCTCCCGCATTCTGCTTCTGCCTCTGCGCCTGCTTGAATGCCGCGAACAGCTGAAGCGCCTTGCGCGCCGACGGCTGCTGCGCGCCGAGCTGCGCGTGGAGGAACAGCAGAAACCCGTTCACGTCGTTTCCAAACTCCTCCTTCATCGCGACTCGGTCTCTAAGCTTGCCCACCGCCTTGTCCCACTGCGCGAGATTCGCGGGCGGTAGGGAGCCACGGAGAGATGACGTCAGCCTGTCGTACTTCACGAGCCGCTCCGCCACGTCAGCGTCGGACGGAAGCACTGCCGGGAGTCCCGAAGCCGCGGCACCGGCTGCGAGCGCATTTGACGGCAAATGCGAGGGGAGATTTGAGGGGAGTGCGGCCCGAGGGCGGCTGGTAACCTCCTCGTCGAGGCCGGCTGCGGCGTGCGAGCGTTTCACGGCGCGGCGGAGGGCTTCCACAGGCGGGAGCGGACAGCGCGCGGCGGGAACTGCGCGCGGGAGTTGCTGCATGAACCGTGGCGAGCGGCTGATTGGTCCGCTGGAGCGGGCTGGCGCTGATCATGTGCGAGATATGCGGAATCATGTGGGCTCCTTGCGGCTTGAACCGGCGGAGCATCGCGAGGAAGGGGAGCGCAGCATTGGTGTTGCCGTCGCACGGCGCGCAAGGCGCAGGGGAGCACTGTTCCAATGTTGCGCCGTGGCACGGCCGGCACGGCGGCGGGGTGGCGATGGGATTAGAGGAGGATAAGCTCAGGGTCGTGTCGAGGAGAGTTGCTGGAGGGACGGCGACGGGGGAAGATGAGAAGGATCGAAGGCGCTTGCTTGCGTGTAGCGAGTCCGCGAAGAGCGGAAAGCCTATAGCTGGGACAGGCTCCATGGCTGGGGTGAGAGGGAGGAACATGTGGAAGTGCGAGTTGTGTGGGATGGGTGAGCTGAAGTGAAGTGCCATGGATATAGGCGAATTGTGGCTGTGGCAGGTTCAGGAACGCTCGGTGAGGAGAGTAAGGCAGTCTCGAGAAAGTGTGTGAAGGTGCAAATTCGATGGGTGGTTATTGAAATGCATGAGGGTGGCTTTTATCTAGGACATTGGAGGGGATTGATTGGAGGAGACAATTGGGGGTGGGGGGGGGATGATCCTGTACAACAGCGGATGGATGATCGAGTAAGGCAAGCGCTAGTTCAGAGTGCGGTGTCTGTCTGTTGATGCACGCACACCTCGAGGGAGTGAGAGCAAGAGAGGTTGGGGGAGAGGAGACAACCATGGCGTGGGGGATGCATGCATGCCGTACAGCACAGCAGAGAGAGATGCTTTTTAGTGTGGCTGGGAATGGTGGAGATGGGGTGAAGGGAGAACGGTTAGAAGGTGTGGGGGAAAGGACGTCTTTTCGCCTTGCAGAACGGCCGAGATTTTCCTGGCTGGTCCTTCTCAGCAATAGATTTTCTTGTTTCATGCTTGTTGTTTACACCCGACGCTGGACCCGAGTGTTCCTCTCGCTACTGGGTCTCCAATACCACTCCAACCAGTTGCGTTGGGTGCTGAAATGGTCTCTCGAGTAAAAGTCGAAGTCCATACTTTCCGCAGTTTGATTTTGTGATTTCTTGCCTGAAAAAAAAAAAAAAAAAAAAAAAAAACCTTCGTCAGAATTCCAACTCCCTGTAATTCCGTCTGCGCTGGCATGCCAGCAGGAGGAGTTTCGTCCACGAAAGGTGTGGCGTTGCAGCAGTGCTGTGTTTCTTCGAAGCACGCCCAGCATACTTTGCCGCGCTGGCGGCGGTCTTCTCCTCGTGTATGTGGCTCAAGCGTGTGTTTCCACCGCGCTGGTTGCTCAGCTCAGCTCACCCGCCCATACAATGCCAGTTTCGTTTCTTGCTGGACTTGGATCGCAGAAATGAGGTCATTTGCGAGTGGATTGCATGTGCAGGTCCAACCATGCCGCTCCGCTGATGAAGCGCTGGACAGGAAAGGTGTTGCATATTTTGGATTTATCGTGAAGGGATGCAGCCCCTGTCTAGAGATCTTCTAACGAACTTCTGTTCTAACGTGGCGCTGGAAGCCGAGACGGATTCGATCCATGCCTCTGGAAGTCATGGTAACTACACTGCTTTTTCAAGGAAAACAGGGTTAATGTTTAACCTAGCCCTGCTTTTGACGCATTCAGAATATCGATACCCGTCCATGGACAGGTAGCCGGAATTATCCCACGGCCAATTTCCGAGTATGGGATAGACCCGCCCATAAAAATCTAATGTATAGGTTCGCTTCCCTAGTTAAAAACAGTCAAACTTTTAGGGCTACCCAGCCTGGGCGGGTCGGATCCTGGGCAAACTCGGAAACTGCAGGGTAACCCCTAGGATATCGAGAGGCCTTTGATCATACCAAAGCACGTCAATGCTCCATCTATTTTTTGCCGAGTCAGAGGAAAGAGGAATTACGTCACCGATAACGGAACAATTGCTCGCGCGCTAGAATCCAGCACCACAGAAGCGCTGTTGTTCAATGGAAGCTTGCCCTCGGATGATCATTCTGACTCAGCCACGGAATGCGCTGGCCGTGACAAGGCGGAAATAGGTGCGCTGGGAGCGAGTCGAGAGAGGGGGGACGAGGTGCAAGTTGCATGTTCTACTCTCCCTGGTTGCATTGGGAGTGGTGTGAAATGAATGGGAGAATCTGGGAATGGCGTATGGCTCAACGCGATTTCAACTTGCCTTGAATGGGTGGGGGGAAATTAGATGTGTCATAAAAACCCTTTTCGGGTGTTATCTTTGTCAGCAGAGGGAGCACGAATTGGAGACATCCGAGCATCCAGCGCGCCGAAGTTACGACCAATCACACCGGGGGGGAGAACTCTTCCCACGTGAAGACGGCTTTTGAGTTGATCAAAAAGTCGAACGTCCACGTGCTGTGGAAAGTACAGTAATCCAGTTGTGCTCCATCGAGGAGGTTGTTGAAAGATATCACACCCTAAAATGTCATGAGGAGATGTGCTACCTAGCTGGCCTAGTGTTTGATCGAGTAAGTAAGGAGACGTTGCAAGTAGTTCTGTCAAACATGTGTATTTGTCATGTTTGTATAGACTGTATAGGGTCGCCTCTTAGAGAGTACAACACTTAGGTATATCTGTGTGTACTCTCACTCTAACCATTATTCACTTCTCAATTTCGATATGGTATCACGCGTAGGTAGGATCCCCCCCCCCCCCCCCCCCCCCCACCTACCGCTTCCGCTCACCCCTCTAGCGCCCTCCTGGGCCCCGTCGCACCCCTCACTGGGCCCCGTCGCGCCCCTCCCAGGCCACGTCGCGCCCCTCCTAGGCCCTGTAGCGCCCCTCCTGGGCCTCGTCGCGCCCCTCCTGGGCTCCGTAGCGCCCCTCCTGGGCCCCGTCGCGCCCCTCCTGGGCCCTGTAACGCCCCTCCTGGCCCCGTCGCGCCCCTCCCAGGCCCCGTCGCGCCCCTCCTAAGCCCCGTAGCGCCCCTCCTGGGGCCCCGTCGCGCCCTTCCTGGCCCTGTAGCGCCCCTCCTGGGCCCCCTCGCGCCCCTCCCACGCCCCGTCGCGCCCCTCCCAGGCCCCGTAGCGCCCCTCCTGGGCCCCGTCGCGCCCCTCCTGGGCTCCGTAGCGCCCCTCCTGGGCCCCGTCGCGCCGCTCCTGGGCCTCGTAACGCCCCTCCTGGGCCCCGTCGCGCCCTCCCTAGGCCCTGTAGCGCCCCTCCTGGGCCCCGTCGCGCCCCTCCTGGGCCTTGTAGCGCCCCTCCCAGGCCCCGTCGCGCCCCTCCCAGGCCCCGTAGCGCCCCTCCTGGGCCCCGTCGAGCCCCTCCTAGGCTTCGTAGCGCCCCTCCTGGGCCTCGTCGCGCCCCTCCTGGGCGTCGTAGCGCCCCTCCTTAGGCCCCGTCGCGCCCCTCCTGGGCCCCTGTAGCGCCCCTCCTGGGTCCCCGTCGTGCCCCTCCTGGGCCCCGTAGCGCCCCTCCTGGGCCGCATCGACCCCCCCCCCTCCTGGGCCCCGTCACGCTTCAGGCCCCGTCGCACTCGCCCGGCCCCGTCGCCCCAGCCCGGCCCCGTCGCACCAGCCCGGCCCCGTCGCACCAGCCCGGCCCCGTCACGCCCGCCCGGCCCCGTTGCACTCGCCGGCCCCGTCGCCCCCTGCCCGGCCCCGTCGCAACCGCCCGGCCCCGTCGCACCCGCCGCCCGTCGCCCCCGCCCGCCCCGGTGCACCCCTCCTGGACCACCGTCCTGCTCGCCCGCCCTGTCGCACCGGCCCGGCACTGTCGCACCCGCCCGGCCCCGTCGCACCAGCCCGGCCCCATCGCGCCCGCCCGGCCCCGTCGCGCCCGCCCGGCCCCGTTGCACCGGCCCGGCCCCTGCGCTCGTCCCTGCCCCGGCCCCGGTCCTCCTCACTGGTACGGTCCCACCCCCCCCCCCCCCCCCCCCTGCCCTGCACTGCCCTGCACCGTATTGCCCCGCACTGCACCGCCCCGCACCACCCTGTAATGCCTGGCACCGCACTGCACCGCCCTACACCGCACTGTACCGCACGGCACCGCACTCCACCTTGCTGCACTGCCCTGCACTGCACTGCATTGTTCCTGATGGCGGCGGAGCTTCGCTTCGACGCTGAAGGCCAGCCTCTCGAGTTCGACGCGTGGCGTGCCGACCTCCGTCCCCAACTCACTGGCCAGCGGCAGGATGGTGAACCGCTTTCCGCACACCTTGACGGTACGCTCCCCTGCCCAGACCCCCCTGCTATTCTGCCCGTTGACTCCACACCCACTGAGCGCGATTCCACTGCTGCCACTGCCCGTGCGCGCTCTGTCTGGCTTTCTTGCGATGCTGTCGCACAGCTTGCCATCAGCAACGCCCTTCCCCCGTCCAAGCGCCCTCGCTTTAGGTCTCTCACCACTGCTCAGGCATACTTAGATGCTGTCATCCAGCGCTATTCCACCCCTCCGGCTGCCTCGGTGGGTCGCCTGATCCTCCCGATGCTCTTTCCTGACCTTGCGTCTTTCCCCACTGTCTCTGACCTCGCTGCCCACCTGCGCTCGATAGACCTGGCGCGCTGCCTGCACTGACGCACAGCTTAGAGCCCACCAGCCGCCCATTACCTCTACACTCTACCTGCTTGCCACCCGCCTTCCTGACCGCCTTGCTGTCGCCCGCGACCGCTTCCTTAGCATTCACCCCGCCGACCTCACCCACACTGACTTTGTAGACACCCTGACTGTGATAGAGACCCGTCACCGCTCCATCGCCCAGGCGAGCGGTGTCGTGCCGGTCCCTATCTTTCAGGGTTGTGCCCCCGCCCAGTGTACCTTCTCCGACGGCTCTGCCGCAGTGGCTGAGACTGCTGCTGCAGCGCAGTTTCGTTCGGGGAAGGGCCGCCGCCCCAAGGCTGGGCGTGGCGGCGGCGGCGGCGGGGGTGCGGGAGGGGGTAGTGGTGGGGTCGGGGCGTCTGGTACTGGAGCGGACGAGGGGACCCTGCCCAGTCCAGCTGAGTCGCCGCCCCTGCAGTTGCAGCAGCCGCAGCAGCCGCCGCAGTCGCAGCCTTCGCAGCAGCCGTCGCAGACGCGGCAGACGAGTGTCCTCCCGCCCGGGTGGCCCAGCGCTGGCGGTGGCCGGGCGCGTGGTGGTGTGCCGAGTGGTGGCTCTGGTGGCGGGCGTTGTCAGTACCAGATCCAGACCGGTCCTCGCCGCGGTTTCGTTTGCGGTAGGCTCGGTCACTCCACTCCCCGCTGTTTTCGTCGCCTGGACGACCTCTTTCGTCAGCGCTTCGGCCCGTCGCCAGACCTCCCGGACTGGCACAGTTTGCTTAGCCGTAAGATTCAGATATTTGATATGGACATGGATGCCGTAGTTGCTGCTCTGCATGTGATGTATGCTGATGACTCTAGTGTGCTTCCCGCTTATTACTCATTGTTGCCTAGTGTAGGTGTGCCTAGCTTAGCCTCCCCTGCTGCGTCAGGCGTAGGATCCCCTGCTTTGTGTAGTCTTGGTGCTTCTGCCGTCGTTCCGTTGCCAGACGCCTCTGCTTCGCTTTCCTTCACCTTGGACTCTGGCGCTTCTCGGTGTTTCTTCCGCGACTCTACCACCCTGACGCCGCTTCCTGTCCCAGCTGCCGTCTCTCTTGCTGACCCCTCCGGCGGTCCGGTCGTTGCCCGCAGTTCCACCACCCTTCCCTGTCCGGCGGTTCCTTCGGGCTCTCTCACAAGTCTGCATATCCTCTCGTTCTCCAGGAACCTAGTTGGTGTCGGCTGCCTCCAGGACCTTGGCGTCACCACTACGTTCCCTGGTCACGAGCGGTATGCTGTCTGTACCGAGGCCGCCACTGGTGCCCCCCTGTCCACGTTCCCCCGGGACCCGGTGTCCGGCCTGTTCACTCTGGACACCATGACCCCCCCGGCTGGGGCGCCTCCTCAGGTGGCTGCGTCTACCCAGGTTGCTGCTGCCTGCTCCTGTCAGTCCCTCACTCACCCGACTCTCCTTTGGCACCACCGCCTAGGTCACCCTGCGCTCCCGCGTCTGCGTCACATATCCCAGCACGGTCTTGTCCTTGGTCTCCCAGGTTCCCTCCCCCCGTTTCCCTCCTCCCCAGCCCCACCTTGCACGCCTTGTGTTGAGGGTCGGCTTCGCCGTGCCCCGCACTCCTCCTCGTTTCCCCCTACCTCCGCGCCACTGCAGACCCTGCACCTGGACGTCTGGGGCCCCGCCCCCGTCCTTGGGCCGCGTCGAGAGCGCTACTTCCTTGTGCTTGTCGACGACTTCACTCGTTACACCACAGTCTTTCCCCTGGAGCGCAAGGCCGACGTGCATGGCGCTCTCATCCCCTGGCTTGTCTCTGCACGTGTCCACCGCGGTCTCCCTGTCTTGCGTCTTCACTCCGACCGTGGTGGCGAGTTTGCCTCCGGTGTCCTTGGTCGCTTTTGTCGTGCGGAGGGCATCACCCAGACGTTCACCCTACCGGACTCCCCACAGCAGAATGGGGTCGCTGAGCGACGCATCGGTTTGGTCATGGAGGTGGCTCGCACCTCCATGATCCATGCCGGTGCACCCCATTTTCTGTGGCCGTTCGCTGTGCGCTACGCTTCTCACCAGCTTAACTTGTGGCCGCACCCTCAGCAGCCGCAGGTTTCGCCGACTCGTCTTTGGACTGGGTCTCCTGGTGACACGTCTGCGTTCCACATCTGGGGCTGCCTTGCTCACGTCCGTGCCTCCGGCACGGACAAGCTCACTGCCTGCACCCTTCCCTGCGTCTTCCTCGGTTTTCCCCTTGACGCGTCCGACTGGCACTTTTACCACCCGCCGTCTCACCGCTTCTTTCACTCTCGTGACGTCACCTTTGACGAGTCCGTCTCCTACTACCGTCGCTTCCCCCACCGTGGTCCCCCGGTTACCCCCCCCCTGTTCCTGGTCACTCCTCCCCCGGTAGTCCCTGCCCCTCCTCCTCCTCCTCCCCGTCCCGCCCCCTCTGATGTGTCCCACGTCACCCCCCTTCCGTCAATGGACCCGGTTGAGGAGTCTTCTGACTCTTGTGGCCCTCCTGTTCAGTCCTCGCCGGCCGCCCCTCCCCTTGCGTCCCCTCCCCAGTCCCCCCCTCCACCGCCTCTGCCGCCGCTGCAGCCGTCGTTGTCGCTGCCGCCGCCGCCGCCGCCGCCGTCGCAGCACCCGTTCGCTGACTCTGGGGGTGCTCGTCCCGGTAGCCCTGGGGGTGGTCCCTCTGGGGGTGCTGGTGTGGAGAGTTCCGGTGGTAGCCGAGGAGCAGCTTGCGGTCCCGGTGTCGCCGTTGTGCCGCCGCAGCAGCAGTCCCCACCGGTGTCAGCCCTCCTGGGACCCAGTGGCTCCTGCGGCGCCCCGTCTACGGCCTGCGCCAGGCTCCCCGTGAGTGGCACGACACTCTCCGTGCTACGCTTGCTGACCTGCAGTTCTTTCCGTCTTCCGCAGACCCTTCACTCTTCGTTCGTGCTGGCCAGACTCCGTTCTACATCCTTGTTTACGTCGACGACCTGGTCTTTGCCACAGCTGACAGGGACGCACTGGCCTCCGTGAAGGCAGAGCTGCTGAAGAGACACACCTGCACTGACCTTGGAGAACTGCGCCGTTACCTTGGCTTGCAGATTTCCAGGGACAGAGCTGCGCGCACCATCACCCTGACTCAGTCACACTTGGTGCGCCAGGTCCTTCAGAGGTTCAGCCTTCAGTTCTCCTCTGCACAGCCCACCCCTCTGCCTGTAGACCACAGACTCTCCGCTCCAGTGTCTGAGGAGTTGGTAGAGCCCAGCGGCCCCTACGCAGAGCTGGTGGGTTGCCTCATGTACCTGATGACTTGCACTCGCCCAGATCTCGCATACCCTCTCAGCATCCTGGCTCGCTTTGTGGCCACAGGCAGACACCGACTGCTGCACTGATCTGCCGCTAAGAGGGTTCTGCGTTATCTTGCTAGTACATCGGGCATGGGGTTAGTGCTAGGAGGACGCATGCCAGTGGTCCTTACTGGACACACAGACGCTTTGTGGGCAGACGACGCTGAGACACTCAGGTCTACCCAGGGCTACTGCTTCAGCCTTGGCTCAGGTGCCGTCTCGTGGAGAGCTACCCGCTCCTCGTCTGTTGCGCAGTCCAGCTGTGAGGCTGAGATCTACGCTGGTGCCATGGCGGCACAGGAGCTCCGCTGGCTGACCTTCTTGCTCACTGACTTAGGTGAGCGGCCTAGCTCTGCCCCGGTCCTGTTCGCTGACAACAGGGCCATGATCCTCCTGTGTCAGGAGCCTCGACTCGAGGGCAGAGCAAAGCACATTCAGCTGCGGTACTTCCTCCTGCGTGAGCTACAACAGCGACGTCAGGCTCGCGTAGTACACTTGGCCTCAGGTGCCAACACGGCTGATATCTTTACGAAGGCGCTTGCGCCTAAAGATCATCAGCGGCACTGTGTACAGCTTGGTCTAGTTCCTGTAGCCTCTCACTTGCTAGGACCTTGACTTTGTACTGTCCTTTATACGTATACTCAGACTGGACTTGTGTCCTCTCCCAGTGGCTGGACTAGTAGTGCCGCCCTGCTCTTGTTCTTGCCTTGTTTGTACTCATTCTGACTGGTCTCTCAGACCCTTGTCTCAGAGGTTGGACTAGTAGTGCCGCCCTGAGCTGTTTGTTTAGGGCATTCCCCTATGCAGTCTAGGGGGTGTGTCAAACATGTGTATTTGTCATGTTTGTATAGACTATATAGGGTCGCCTCTTAGAGAGTACAACACTTAGGTATATCTGTGTGTACTCTCACTCTAACCATTATTCACTTCTCAATTTTGATAGTTTCTCCTACTTACCTAGATGTTCTGCGCCTCGTAGTGTTATGATAATCTCTGGATAGGAGTTGAGAAATGCAATAGTGAGGTCGTGATTAAAGTGTGTCGAGTACAAATGAAGCACAGGGCAGAATACAAGCACAGCTAGCCTAGCAAGAGAGCCTCGAGGAAGGCCACGAAACACACGCAAGGTAGTTTGGGGCGCCTTGGGACTCGGAAGTGTCGGATGCGACCACGCGTGTAGGCTTGGGGTCTTGAACATAGTTCGAACCCGAATTGTCGGGCCGAGCCTGGACTTCCAAAAGTCAGGGTTGTACTCGATGTTAGCGAGGCTCGATAAGGAAACATGGATTTTCCTTACACCTTCTCCCCTCCTAGACGAGAGTACCCACATTTGGAGCAGCCCGATCGTGTAAATAGGTCTGTATCAATGGGTGGTTTTCGAGGGTAGCGGATGGGACCCACATGTCGTCATCGTCGTACGTACGGTCAACCAATCGAACAAGAAATTCCAAAATCCGTTGACCTTGGTCTCGGCGGATTCGGTAGGATGTGGTTCAGTGGTTAGCTCGGTGACGGGTCTGATTGAAGGGTAGAGTCTTTGACGATCGAGATCAGCCGTATTTGCAACGAAATGTCAAAGGAGGCCGACGTGGAATGAATCGTGGATACGCCAGTCGTCCGGTAACAGTAACTTGGCGGTGACAGATGTCACCATTCGAACAATCCGGAAGGGCCCACAGAATCTCGGGCGGGGTTTATGACCCTAAATTCTTGGTTTCCAGAAGGACGAGTTGCCCAGGAGCCATGGGTAAATCCCGTCGATGCATGACCGCATACCGTTTGGCCGTGAGATAGGCTTTTGAAATAGCATCGATAGCATTTTTCTGTATCGTTTGTAACTCCTTGACAAATTGCTGTGGCCGTGGGGCGGGACTCTAAACTAAAGGTGTAGTGGGAGTCATGGGGTTTATACTGTAATTCAGATAGAACGGTGATTGGGCAGTCGTGGACGAAGGGGCGTTGATCAAGGGAAGGGAATCTTCCCATTCGGTCGGGTCGGTACAGATTGTTCGTATCAGCTGCTCTATGGTTTGATTTGTCCGTTCAGTCTGACCGTCGGTCTGTGATGGTAAGCCGTGGACCGATGGAGACGTGTACCGTACTGTTCCCACATTTTCATCCAGAAGTTGGACGTGAATTGGGGGTCACGATCGCTAACAATCGCCCATATTGCTGAACGTCATGACTCGCATTCGGCCAGCGTTAATAACATTGGAGCATTTTCAATGGTTTATCAACCTCGAAAATTCTTCAGCAATTAGCGTCATGAACCTCTTGTATCAGTAACTCCTGTAATAGTCGGTATGATGGAACCCCAATTTGGCCAGTCCCAGCATTTAGATGGTGGTGGCCTCGTTGAGTGGTCAAGGCCTGGTGGCCGTTAACGGTGAAGAGAGGATCAGTATTGTAGCCGTGGGTAAACAGTCCAGTTAGCAGCGGGTTAGCTTTGGTGATTAGTATGGCGGCTGTATGGGTAGTAGGGCGGGAAAGGGCATCGGCAATATTATTTGCCCCCTTTTTGTAGGTGATGCGGTAGTGAAAGTTGGACTCGAGATATTTGAGCCAACGAATCTGTCGTAGATTGAGGGTCGGTTGGTCTCGGAGGAGCTGTAGGGACCTGTGGTCTGTTCGGACAATAACGTCGGCACCTGATATGTAGCAGCGCCAAGTCTTGAAAGCGTTGACGATCGCGAGCATGTCCTTGTCGTAAACCGAGTAATTCTGTTCAGCGCCTTGGAGTTTTCACGAGTCATAGGCAATTGGCTGCAGGCCTTCGCCAAAGTCCTCTAACAGTAATGCACCAACGGCGATGTCGCTAGCATCTGGAACCATTTCGTACGGGTGGTCGGGGTCGGCGATACGAAGAACGGGTGATGTCATCAGGAAAGTTTTTAGTTGGTCAAATGCAGCTTGCTGCCTACCCCCCCCCCCCGCTCATAAAAAACTCCCTTCCGTAGCAAGTCGGTTTACGAGGGGGCTTGTAAATCTGCCGTTTTAGGGATAAAGCGGTGCACGTAGTTGACGAATCCCAGAAAACTCTGCAACTTCTTGACATTGTTAGGCGGCTTCCAGTCGCGAATAGTGTCGATTTTTTCGGGTCAATTTTAACGCCTTTGATGGAGATGACGTGGCCCATAAATTCGAGCTCCTCCTTTAAGAACTCGCACTTAGAGCCTTTGGTGATGAGTCGATGCTGATCGCTGAGGGTAAAAACTGCTTCCAGGTCCTTCAAATGTTGTTCTCGAGAGGTGTTAAACACCAGGGTGTCATTCAGGTAGACGATGATGCACTTCTCCAGCAGCGAGCAAAAGACTTCGTTCATGGTCAGTTGAAAAGTTGAGGGTGCATTCGTCAAACCAAACAGCAGCACGGTATACTCGTAACTTCCGTAACGGGTTCGATAGGCAGTCTTCGGGATATTAGCTTCGGAATCTGGTGGTAACCTTCTCGTAGATCAATCTTGGAAAAAATCTTGGCCTTGCAAAGTTGGTGGATGAGATCGTCGGCTAACGGAATCGGGCAACGGAACTTGATGGTGATATTGTTGAGCGTTCGATAATTGGTATACATCCGAAGTCCTCCGTACTTTTTGGGGGTGAAGAGAATCGGTGCAGCGTAGGATGGGCGGATGATTTTTTTCTCCGGTAGATAATCCAGTTGCATACAGAGCTCTATCAGCTCTGGTTGAGTCAGCCTCCATTGCGATCGGACGGTCGGTTGCGTTCCAGGTTCCAGCTCAATCTAGTGATCGTGTGGTCGTGCGGGTGGTAGGCCGGGCGGCAGGTTATGAGGAAAAATCTTCTTGTACTTGCGCACGATCTTTGGCAAGTCCTCAGGTACCGAAGCACACAGCTTCTCAAGATCGGTGTGTTCAGCCACCTCCATTGATGCGATCCATCGGACGGCGTAGACGTCCACGCCACGTGCCATCACTCGCTTGATAGTCACGTTGTTCACCAGTGTTGACTGAGGGTCGGGTGGTTTCCACTTCGGTAGTCGTCGTCCGCCACCCCACTTCAGACGAATGTCGCCATTCCTCCAATCGATGCTCACATTATACGTGCGAAGCCAGTCGCGCCCCGCGGCCGTCCAAAGTTGTCGCCAGCATCTTTATGGCGAAACTAACTTGGCTGTCGCAATCAATGCGAACGTGTTTCACCCGCTCCCGTATTGCAAGTGGCGTGTCGTCAACCACCCGCGCGCCAATTTCGGGCATGCACCGCTCCATTTGCAGCTACAGCTTCTTCGCTCTTGTCACATCGAATAGACAGTGTGATGCTCCACTGACCACAAATATTTTTAATCTGGTGTTGCCAACGTGCCCTTCTACTAGCACAGGGCAGTCAACAGGTTCACTCTCCTTTAACCGGGTATGGTCGATCGCATAGATCGGCAGAACGACTCGGTGGGAATGGTGATCTTCGGGGCGACGAAGCCTCATACTGTAAGTAGGGGGCCGGACTGCTACTGGTGCTGTCCATTTTCCGGCTTCCTTCCACTGTTAGCTCTTGATTTATGCAACTCCGGACAGCCCCGCATGATGTGACCCCACTGGCCACTTATATAACACCTGCCTGAAAATATGTTAACTGACGGTGCCGCCATGCCGTTGATGGATGGGTAACTGTTCTGCCCTCGAAAATGAATTCCCTCCCGAAAATTCGCCCTCAGCCATACACTGTTCTCGTCCCACGACTCTGCAACCGGTTGCACTTCCAGGAACGTCGTCGGGCAGCTCATGCGAATTTCGCGTTGGACCCCCTGTTTCAGCCCTAGGATGTATTGACTCGTTTTCTCTATCTTGTGTAGATCGTCAATTTTGTCGCAGATGGCGAGGAAGGATGACGTGTACTCCAGCACACAACCCACTTGACGCCATCCGTGCAGCTTCACACGAGCGTTTTCGCATGCAGATACATGCTCGAAGCGCCGGCGAAGCAGTGCACCCCACTGTTGCCAGGTAAGACTCTCGGCCACACCAAACAAGGATCCTGTAGAAGTTGAAGCCAATCATTGCTCCCCGTCCATCGCCTGTTGCCGGTCTGCTAGAGTCCCTCGTGACGTCACGTACTGTCAAAACCAACTTAATGCAGGTCCACGTAATAAAGACACCGCCAACTTGACGCGTGTCTCATCGTCGTTGACGTCGGCGGCATTGAAGAACATTTCCATGGCGAACAGCCACCCACTCAGCGTAGTGTGCTTCTTCAGTGGGCTGAACGACGGGGGCATGGCAGGTTTGATCTTCACAACTGCCCATCACTTGCTCGAACTGTCGTCACGTATCGCTGACGTCACCTGTGGTTGATGCGCGCTCGCACGGTCTTCATCCACGGTAACAAGCGACTCCTGACGCGTCGCACCACACGTCTGGCAAAGGCTCACGTTTTCCTCTTTCAACGCGGCAAGCTCGAGGGCCATGGCCTCCATCTTCGCCATCATCTCGCCAACCTTCACCTTCAGCATGGATGCGCTTGCTGCCGCCTCTGACAACTCAGCTATTTGCTCAGGACTCATATTTCTAGTACTACGGCAAGGAGGGCTATTGACCATGAATTACCCTAACTAGCTAACGCCACTAAAGACACTACGCGCACCTGCAACGTTAGAGACGTGGAGCGTACACGACAAAGTTGGCGGAACTAAAGAAGTTCCTGTAGGACCGCAAGAAGCTCCTGTCCCTCTAAAAACCACCTCACTACGGAAGCCTAAATGAACAGGAACGTAACTCTGATACCAGCTGTTATGATAATCTCCGGATAGGGCAAAACTGAGGTAATGCAATACTGAGGTCGTGATTAAAGTGCGTCGAGTACAAATGAAGCACAGGGCTAAATACAAGCACAGCTAGCCTAGCAAGAGAGCCTCAAGGAAGGCCACAAAACACATGCAAGGTGGTTTGGGTCGCCTCGGGTCTCGTAAGTGTCGGATGCGACACCGCGTGTAGGCTTGGGGTCTCGAAGGTATTTCCAACCCGAATTGTCGGGCCGAGCCTGGACTTCCAAAAGTCAGGGCTGTGCTCGATGTTAGCGAGGCTCGATAAGGAAAAGGGATTTTCCTTACACGTACTTTTGAACACTTGCGAAGCTCCAATTTGGCCCAGGCCCCTAAATCTGAACCTTCGGTTCGTTTTCAAACTTCTCTCCGAGCCTTCGATTATTTTTCAAGCCTCTATACGCCCCTATTACAGCATACGATATCATTCCAGAGCCTTCGTATCGCACGGCTAAGACTAGCTCATGCGTTCCTGTATAGACCTGGCCCGCGATAATTTCGAAGGGTGTAAATGGACGGCATCATCAGTTTTTTAGCACCCTGACCATTTCTGGGTCAGCAAAAAGCATTTTCGTGTTCATAACAGCACCAGCCATTAAAAGGTTTGGATCCAATACTTAAAGCAAGGATCCCCAAAACCCCAAGATCAAAATCTTTGTTCTTGATCTGGGGGGCATATTGGCTGGAGACCATAAACTTTGTTTTTGGTCCCAAGGGGTTTCGGAATCCTCTCTCTCGACGACACTACCGAAATGTGGGATCTCATATATTGTGAACATTTGTCTTCTAGAAGACGAATGTCATTGTTTTTCTAGGGGTCTCTCAACCGGCTTCTTTGCTGATGCTTCGTGAGGGGGACAACCCCGTGCAAAGAAAATCGTTGAAAATACCAGCGTATAAAATAGCGCGGTTCAGGTGTATTTTCTCACCACTCATTGTGTTGTTATACAATACCACGTCAATGTTCAATTACTCTGCAATTTCACTCATAACAGTTATGATCAAGCGGACATCTTACCGTGGCTTCGTAATCTCGTCATGACTAACAACTACAAAGACGCAAGGCCCTCCACAGTAAATATTTTGACCATATCTATGGACAAGTTCCGCCCTAATGATAGGCTTTATGGCAAGCTTGATTTGCACTAGGGGGGATATCCCGCCTCTTTGGCAGCCAAGCATAAACGACGGGTGACGACGAAGGCATGGAAAATGGAAAAATGGTACTCGCAACCAATGCAACATCCGCCGACAGGCAAGTGTTCTGATCGTGCAACCTAGCTGTCCGATAAGCACGAGCCCAGTTTACAGGGGCGTCTTGTTTGCGGTGCGACACCCACGATTTCTCAAATACAGTGGGTTTGCATACCTACATTGTTTATACTGGATAAAAAACACGGAATCCATTTTTGATGTTTATGACGCAAGATTGCACGGAGTCCTAACACGAGAGGAACTACGTCAGTGTCGCAGTAATTAGTTGGAATAAAAGTCACACCCGGATCTAGCACATGAGCTTGCTGTACATCCACCGCGTGGCGCGAGCGCGAGAGCGTGTGATGCCCAAATTGGGTGCGACGGCGCGCTGGGATCGCCCTGAAGATCCTCGGAAGGGCCACATATTGCCCTGCCTAGGGGAATATGGGCGGGCTGACCGACTTCTTAAAGCGAGAGGGTAAAACAGTGAAGGCTAGCCCAAATTAAAAGAGGGCTCCCTCTGAGCGAATCAAGTTGGAAACCAGCTTCAACCAACAACTGTTCCAAAATGGCGCGGGCAGGCAGTTCGGATTTTGAGCTCAAAACTGATTGGGTCCCGTCAAAATATTTATCGCAGGCGAAATGCGCAACATGCCATGGCTGTAAATCTGACAAAGAATCGTTGTTAGGGGTCGCACTTGTCGATGCGACACTTACTCGGCGAGTGCAAGCGACGAGTTGGGGCTCTCGGATTGAGATGGGCCCAACTCGTTTTTCAAGTTGGGCTAGGGTTCACAATTGTTGCAGATTTCACTACTCCCTTCCTCACGCAAAGCGACTTCCAACTAGCTGATTCTCGCAGGAAAAGCAAGCTAGTTCTACTAAATGGACCACCGCATAGAAACTTAGTGCTGACAAGCAGTGAGAGAGAGTGTGACAATGCGGGAGACAGAGAGAGAGAGAGGGAGCAACGTGACGAGAGAGGGAGAGACACGACGAGAGAGGGAGAGACACGACGAGAGAGGGAGAGACACGACGAGAGAGGGTGAGACGCGTGAGAGCGGGAGAGATGTGGTGAGAGAGGGAGAGACGCGAGAGAGATGGAGAGATGCGGGAGAGACATGGAGAGAGACGGAGAGATTCGGCAAGAGAGGGAGAGACGCGGCGTGAGAGAGTGAGACGTGGCGTGAGAGGGAGAGATGCGGTGAGAGCGGGAGAGACGGGGCGAGAGCGAAAGAGATATGGCAAGAGAGGGAGAGTTAGGGGAGAGAGGGAGAGATGCGGGAGAGAGGGAGAGACGTGGCGAGAGAAAGGGAGACGTGGTGAGACAGGGAGAGACGTTGCGTTAGAGGGAGAGACGCAGTGAGAGAGGGTGAGACACGTTGTGAGAGGGAGAGATGCAACAAGAGAGGGAGAGGTGCGGGGTGAGAAGAAGAGATGCGGCGTGGAGGAGAGTGGCACGACTAGATAGAGAGAGGCGGAGGTGCGAAGAGGGAGAGAGTGGCACAACGGGAGAGAGAGAGGCAGAGCGACGCACAAGAGGGAGGGGGGCGCTGTGAGAGTACGACCCCGTTCCATTCCTTTCTCCTTTCCGGTTCATTCCTCTTTTTCATCTTGATTCATTTGGTCTTTCTCTCATTCCATTTGGATTCCTATTCCTTCTTTTCCATAAACCTTTGGTTTATCCTATTATTATCATTATATCACCGGCCAGGCTCGGGATCTACTGGTACGCTATATCTAGCATAATCCTGCCGTAATCCCTGAAAGCCAATAGCCTCGCGTGGCTATACGCAGGGTGATTCTATTTTCTAGAAGGGTCTATTCCCTTGGGATAGGATAAACCTAGTAACCTGATGTACTTTGGAAGTATAAAAGCGCCTTGTATCAATCGATAGTTCAACCTTTCCTTGACACATTCGATACTGTAACACTTGGTAATCAGAGATTTTCTCATTCGGCCGCGCTCTAGTAAGCAGCAGCGGGGGACTCCTGCCTCGAAAAACCGCCGGGGGCGACCAATTTGACGCCGATTCTGGTAAGCACCAGCTCCGCGTTTTTTCTAATTACCCCCTCCGCGCGTGTTTTGAACAGGATGGCGAACTTTGACAATGCCGAAGTTACCCAGCAGCTCTTTGCAAGCATCGCCGCCCCACAGGAGGAGATGCGAGCCGGCCGCGAAGCTTGGCGACAAGAGTTCGAGCGAGTAACTTGACTCGCCGGCGTGCAGCACGAAACGACAACGGCGACGACGCAGCAGTCGCAGCAATTTCTCGAGACTCCGAAACCGCGCCCACCTAAGCCGTTCGATCCGAGCGATCAAAATTCCGACGTCCGCAGATGGATCGCCGGCATGGAAATCTACTTCGCAACCGTCGGATGGAGCTCGCCAGTCTGGGAAGGACAACACGTACGACTCGCGGAGACACTGATGCGAGGGCCGGCACTCAAGTGGATCGGCGGTAACAGCACCTTCATCCACGGCGAAGCCACGTGGCAACAATTACGCACCGACCTGCTAAAACGTTTCGAGCTGATAAATTCGGGTTTCCTTGCTCGGGAAAAAATTCATCGCCATCGACAGTTCGAGACTGTAGCGCAGTACACGCAGCAGATGGAGGAATTTTATAACCGCATTCCCGACCTGACCGAAGGGGAAAAAGTACAGTCGTACCTCGCCGGGCTGAAGACCGAAGTCAAACGACAAGTGGCAGCAACAAACTACGCGAGCTACAGTGATGTCGTATTGGCCGCGGAACGCTTCGACATGGTCAACGCCGGGACACGACGGACGCACGTTGGCAGTACGCGACAGGGCGACCGCTCGGCTTACACCACGTTCGCCGACTACACGTGTGATTTTTGCGGGGTGCCGGGCCATCGAATCTTCGACTGCAACAAAATGAAAGCTGCACGCGCTGAGTATCGGGCACGCAACAGTGGCGGAAATCCTTCGGCCAATCAGAAGCCAAAAAAGGGGACACGCCAGTGATTGCAGATCTAGCTGGCGAAAAAGAAAAGATCCGAAAACGGTCGCGGACTTTCGGAAAAAACAACTTCGACGCAGCTGATTCGACACGAACAGGAGAAAATGATGGGGAAAAATCTCCACCCCACAACCAGTCTTTGCTAGAGGAAATCGCCGAGGAAAAATCTAACTCCGCGAAAAAGTACTCTGCCAAGACGAGGAAAATCCTTGAAGACCCAAGAAATTATAAGGATTTGTTAAAGGTATCTTACAAAGATGCTTTAATGAAAACTTGTAATTCTCGAGGGGCTAGAGCCTTGGAGAAATTTGGGAGGGACTCCAGAAGAAGCAGAAAATTGTGGAGATCGTACCGGTACCGGAGAACTTGGGGACCAAATTAAGGAGTGTGGAAAGAAGCCGACCTTTCCACGGAGTCAACGTCCTCTCCCGACACCAGCCCACAGCGACTACCCGTTCCCCAGGGAAGACGTCGGTGGAGCTGAAGCAGCTCAAAAGGAAGCGGGGGGTCTCCCACTGTTCCCGTAAGCAGACGAAATGCTTCTGTTTATCTGAGAATCCGACTCACTTTTCCCGTGTCATTTGATTTTTTGACAGCCCAAAAACTTAGCAGGAACCCTGGTCACGCCACTCTCAGTCACACGAATAGTCACTAGTCATGTCACGCGAAGAGTCGCGATACACTACGAACAGGTACATCGTCAAGAGGTACTTCATAGACTAACAATATGTCTGTATCACTCATTATTATCATACTTGCCATTTCGAACATTCCAATACAAGGTGTAAATGTCAGCATATATTTGTATACGTATAGGCTAGATAGGTGCATGCCCATAGAGAGTACAACACCCTGGGACAAAACCACCCAGTATCACTCATTCTAGTTCATTACATTATTCTGAGATGGTATCAAGCTAGCTTAGGTCCCCCTCCCCGCTTACGCTTCCGCCCCTAGCCCTAGCCCGTGTCCTAGCCGTGGCCTAGCCCTAGCTGCGCCCTAGCCGCGTCCTAGCCGTGCCCTAGCCGCGCCCTAGCTACGCCCTAGTCGCGCCCTAGCCATGCCCTAGCCCTAGCCGCGCCCGCGCCCTAGCTCTGTCCGCGTCGGCCCTGTCACTTTCCGCTGGCCCCGCTAGTTCGCGCCGGCCCCGTCACTTCGCGCTGGCCTTGCCTATTCGCGCTGGCCCCGCTAGTTCGCTCCGGCCTCGCTAGTTCGCTCCGGCCCCGCTAGTTCGCGCCGGCCCTGTCACTTCGCGCTGGCCCTGTCCGTTCGCGCCAGCACCGTCTCTTCGCGCTGGCCCCGTCAGTTCGCGCCGGCCCTACTAGTTAGCGCTGGCCCCGTCACTTCACGTTGGCCCCGTCAATTCGCGCCGGCCCTGCTAGTTAGCGCCGGCCCTGTAACTGCACGCCGGCCCCGCTAGTCCACGCCGGCCCTGCCATTTCGTGCAGGCCTCGTTCCTCCGCGCTGGTCCCGCTAGTCCGCGTCGGCCCTGCTAGCCCATGCTGGCCCTACCACTTTGCGCCGGCCCTGCCATTTCGTGCTGGCCCCGCTAGTCGGCACCGGCCCCAGTTTGCGCCGGCCCATGTTCCTACCGTGACGCCGTGCCGTAGTGCCACGGTGCTGTCGTACTGCCATGACGCCGTGCCGCCGTGCTGCCGTGCCGCCGTGACGCCGGGCCACCGTGCTGCCGTGCTGACGTGCCGCCGTACGGCTGTGTCGCCGTGTCACCGTGCCACCAGGCCGTCGGGCCGCTGTGCCGTCATCAGATGCTGTAGCCGTGGTGATGGCAGACGCTGTGCTTCGCCTGGATGCGGAGGGTCGGGCGATCGACTTTCAAGCGTAGCTCATCGACCTCCGCCGTCAGCCTACAGGTCAGCGCCAGGACGGTTACCCCCAGGCCGTCTATGTCGACGGTAAGCTTCCCTGCCCCGCGGCGCTTGCTGCTTTCCCTGATGCTCCCATGTCTACTGAGCGTGATTTCTTTGCCAATGCTGAGCTTGCACGCGCTGTCTTGGAGTCGCACGACGCGGTTGCGCAGCTTGCTATAAGTCACGCCCTCCCCCTATCTGAGCATCCCCGCTTTATTGTTGTAGCAAATGCGAAGGAATACTTAGATACAGCCATCGCGCGCTATTCCACTCCCTCCTCCGCCTATGCCGGCCGTTTAATCCTCCCCATGCTGTGCCCGGATCTTGCACCCTTCCCCACTGTCGCCAACCTTGCCATTCATTTGCGTGCACTTGAGGCTAGTTACCGCGTTGCTAGCGTTGAGGCCCAGCTCACTGCATTCCCTCCTCCCCTCAGCACTACCCTTTACCTCATTGCCACGCGCCTTCCTGACCGCCTTGCCACTACCCGCGATCGCTTCCTTAGTGAGCACCCAGGCGACCTCACCCTTACTGCCTTTGTTAGCACCATGTCCGCGATAAAGACCCGCCAGTGCACAATCACTCAGTCTAGCGGTACTACGGTGGTCCCTATCTTCAAGGGCAATGCTCCCTCCCAGTGCACATACTCTGACGTCTCTGCCGTTGTTGCTCAGATGGGCCCTGCTGCTGAGACCGCTGCAGCGGCCTCAGCACAGGATCGTTAGGGTAGGGGACGTCGTGCACGGGGGGGGCGTGGCGGCGGGAGGGGTGGTGGGGGTGGCAGAGGTGGCGGCGGTGGCAGCGGTGGTGGAGGGGACGGTGGTGTAGATGAGGGGACCAGGGCTGATGCCCAAGTGCAACAGCAGGAGCAGAAGCAGCAGCCACAGCAGCAGCAGCAGCTCAAGCAGCAGTAGCATTCGCAGCAGCAGCCGTTGGGACCCCCGCCGCTGTGGTGGCCCGACTGCGCTGGTGGTGGGCCACGCAGCTCGGTGTCGGGTGGTAGCTCCAGTGTAGTGACCTGCCAGTACCACGTTCAGTTCGGCCCCCGCCGCGGCACCGTCTGCAACCGTCCCGGTCACACCGCTGCCTAGACGTCCTCTTTCATCTCCGCTTTGGCCCCGCGTCGGACCCCCCCGACTGGTACATCCTAGTGCATCACGGGGTGCCTGTCTTTGAGCAAGGATATGGATCAGATTAGGTCTGCTATGTATGTCATGTATGCTGATGACTCTAGTTTGACTAGACCCTATTACTCTGTGTTGCCTAGTGTAGGTGTGTCCACTGTGTGTAGCCTAAGTTCCCCTGCTACGTTAGCCGTAGGACCACCTGCCTTGTTTAGCCTTGGCTCCACTCTAGCTCCTCCATCTTCAGATGCCACCGCCGCACTGTCTTTTACGCTATACTCGGGTGTGTCTGCTTGCTTCTTTCGTGACCACACTATGCTCATGGCGCCTGCCGCCCTTGCCACTGTAGCGCTTGCTGACCCCTCCTCACGTCCGGTAGTTGCACGTAGCTCCACTACCCTTCCCTGTTCGACGGTTCCCTCGGGCTCCCGTACAGGCTTTTACATCCCCTCGTTCTCCAGGAACCTAGTTGGTGTCGGATGTCTTCAGGACCTCAGCATCACCACTACGTTTCTGGACACGAGCGGTACGTAGTCTGCACCGAGGCCGCTGCTGGTGCCCCTCTCACCACATTCCCCCGGGACCCGGTGTCTAGCCTGTTCACTCTAGACACCGCGTCCCCCCCAGTGGGAGCGGCCCCCCAGGTGGTTGTGCCCTCCCAGCTCGCTGCGGCTTGCTCGTGTCGGTCGCTCACCCACCTGTCGCTGCTGTGGCGCGATAGCTTAGGTCATCCCGCACTCCCATGTTTGCGTCACACGTCCCAGTACGGTCTTGTCTTACTGTAGGTCTCCCTGAGTCGCTCCCTTCCCTCCCTCCCTCGCCTCCACCGCCGTGTACGCCATCCGTCGAGGGCCGGCTGTGCCGTGCCCTACTACTGCGCCACTCCAAACCCTGCACGTGGACGTCTGTGGCACAGCACCCGTCCCTGGGCCGCATCTAGAGCACTACTTTCTGGTGCTAGTCGATGACTACACGTGCTACACCATGGTGTTTCCCTTGGAGCGTATGGCCGAGGTGCCTGGCGATCTTATCCCGTGGGTCATAGCTGCACGAGTCCATTGCAACCTCCATGTGTTGCGTCTTCACTCCGACCGTGGCAGCGAGTTTGCCTCCTGTCGGCTTGGCCAGTTCTGTCGTGCGGAGGGCATCACCCAGCCGTACACCCTGCCAAACTCCCCGTAGCAGAATGGGGTCGCTAAGCGACGCATCGGTTTGGCCATGGAGGTGGCTCGTACCTTCATGATCCATGCCGGTGCACCCCATTTTCCGTTGCCATTCGTTGTTCGCTATGCTGCTCAAAAGCTTAATCTGTGGCCACACTCCCAGCGGCCGCAGGTTTCGCCGACCCTCCTCTGGACCAGGTCCCCTGGTGAAGCGACTGCGTTCCACGTCTGACGCTGCCTTGCTCACGTTTATGCCTCTGGCACGGACAAGCTCACTGTCCGCACTGTCCCCTATGCCTTCCTTGGCTTCCCCCTAGACGCGTCTGACTGGAACTTTTACCACCCGCCGTCTCACAGTTTCTTTCAATCTCGCGATGTCAATTTTGGTGAATCTGTCTTTTTCTATGCCAGCTTCCTCACCAAGGTCTCCCGGTTGCCTCGCCCATGTCCCTGGTCCCCACTCCCCGGGTATCTCCTGCTCCTCTCCCTCCCCGTCCTGCCCCGTCTGGTGTGTCTCACGTCCCTCCCCTCCCGTCGGCCGTCCCGATGGAGTAGTCGGCTCACTCTGGGGCCCCTGCGGCTCAGGGTTCTCCGCCAGTCTCCACCTCGGTTGCTCCTCCTCCGCCTCCACAACCGTAGTCGCCATGGCTGCCGCAGCAGCCACCACCGTCGCCGCCGCACCAGCAGCTGCCGTTGCCGCCGCAGCCGCCGCATGGGTTTCGAGAGCTCTGGGGGTAATGCATTGAGGAGGGTGCTGGTTCTTAGGGTGCTCGTCCTAGGGGTACTGTCGTGTCTTGTCCCGGCGGTCCTAGGGGTGAAACGGGTGCTGGAGAGGTTTCTCGTTCTGGGGGTGTTTGCATGGAGCGTTCCGAGGTAGTCGTGGTGCAGCTGGAGGTTTTGGTGTTGGCGTGGAGCAGCAGTAGTTGCAATCGCCGCCGGTGTCCGCCCTTCGCCTCCTCGGTCTTCCATCCCCCGACCGCTCGCCTGCGCCTCCCCCGCCGCCGCCTCCGTAGCTTGTATACGGCTCTGTGTTTCCTCCTCATGACTCGTCCCCGACTTGTTTCCCCCCTCGTTCTTTTGCTGTGTCTCCTCGCTTTTCTCCTGACCCGACCCTCCCCTCCCGCTGGTGGTCTCACCATGCCTCTCGTGCTCGTCCTGTCTCTCCAATTCAGCGCTCACCCAATGTTGCTCCGTTCTCATACATCTCGTGCTCCCCTTCTCCCGTTGCCTCCTTAGTCGTCCCTTGTTGTCTCCCCTCCTCCTCTCTCTAACGTCCTCCATTTCGCTAGTCCACTTATCCTTCGCATTCTCACTTCTCTTGTTATCGACCCATCTATCCTGTCTCCAGTCTTGACGCTCTTGTTGCTGCCATCGCTGACTTTGCGTCTACCCACCGCCTTGACTACGCCACCACTTTGGTTTCTGACCCTGCCCGCCCTCTGTCCGTCAGGGGTGCACCTCCCTTTGGCAATGACGTTCTAAAGGACTGGCAGTACGAGCTTGCTTTTCTATCCGAGGCCGCTCCCCATCTCTACTCCATGCTGCTAGTCCCTAAGGGTGACCCAGACGCCCTTGACATCCCGACCCCTCGCACCTACGCTGAGGCAACCTCGGGACCCTGGGCCTCTCAGTGGATCGCTGCCATGGACACGGGGATGGCATCTTAGAGATCAACCGACACCTACGTCGACGCAGTTTCCCCACCTGGGGTGAACGTAGTCGATGGACGGTGGCTCTTCGAGGTGAAGCGCCCTCTCAGAGAGCCGCCGATGTTCAAGGCACGCTACGTGGCTAGAGGTTTCAGTCAGCGCGAGGGTCTTTACTTCTTTCAGACCTTCGCCCCGACCCTGAAGATGACCACTCTTCGGGTGCTGCTACACGTAGCAGCACAGCGTGACTATAAGCTCCACTCTCTCAACTTCTCCCCGCATTTCTCCAGGATAGTCTGCACGAGCAGGTCTACCTGCGCCATCTGCCAGGCTTCACCGGCACCTTCGCCCCTAGGACCAAGTGGCTCCTCCGGCACTTGGTTTGCAGCCTGCGACGAGCACTCCATGAGTGGCAGGACATGCTGCCTGCTACATTAGCTGACTTGCAGTTCTTCCCATCCTCTGCAAACCCTTTGCTCTTCGTTCGTTCGGGCCAGACCCCGTTCTACATCCTTGTCTACGTAGACGACTTGGTGTTCGCTACTGTAGACTGAGACGCAGTGGCCTCTGCAAAGGCTTAGCTGCTAAGGAGACACACGTGCACTGACCTAGGAGAGCTGTGCCACTACCTTGGCCTGCACATCTCCAGGGACAGAGCAGCGTACACCATCACTCTTACACAGTCACACTTGGTGCGCCAGGTTCTTCAGAGGTTCGGCCTTTAGTTCTCCTCTGCACAGCCCACACCTCTGCCAGTAGATCACAGGCTCTTGGCTCTAGTCCCTGAGGAGTCTGTAGAGCCTAGTGGTCCTTATGCTGAGCTGGTGGGTTGCTTCATGTACCTGATGACATGCCTTGTCCAGATCTCGCATACCCTCTCAACATTCTGCCTCCCTTTGTGGCCACAGGCAGACATTGATCAGAGCACTAGTCGGCCACTACGAGGGTTTTGCATTACCTAGCAAGTATATCGAGCATGGGGCTAGTATTAGGAGGATGCAGGCCAATGGTCCTTACAACGCACACAGACGCTTCGTGTGCAGATAACGCTGGGACGCTCAGGTCCTCCTATGGCTACTACTTAAGCCTTGGTGCATGTGCCATCTCGTGGAGGTCCACCCACTCATCGCTCGGTATGAACTGTCTGCATCGACAGCCGAGGAGTAAATCTCAACCTCGCTTTCCGGTTGTGTCACAATCGCGCCAAGCAAGAAACGGTTGAAGCAGAACTCGAAAACCTTGTAACAAGACGGAAAAAAAATGGTGTTACTATTTTCGAAACAAGTGTGGCATAGCGATATGTTTCAAAGTGCTAAACATCCGGACAATTATTTCCGCCATTGTATGTTGCCCAGTCTAGCTGTGAGGCCGAGATCTACGCTGTGCCATGGCGTCGCAGGATCTCCATTGGCTGACTTTCTTGCTCACAGACTTAGGTGAGTGTCCTAGCTCTTCCCTGGTCTTGTTCGCTGACAAGAGGGCCATGATCCTCCTGTGCCGAGAGCCTTGACTGCAGGGCAGAGCGCAGCACATCCAGCAGCGGTACTTCCTCCTTCGTGAGCTACAGCAGCGCCGCCAGGCCCGCGTAGTTCACTTGGCCTCAGGTGCCAACACAGCTGATATCTTTACGAAGGCGCTTGCGCCTAAAGATCATCAGCGGCGCTGCGTACATCTTGGTCTAGTTCCTATAGCTTCTCACTTGCTAGGACCTTGATTGTGTACTATATCTTATATTACCTTGACTGGCCTTGTGGCTCCTGTTCTAGTGGCTGGACTAGTAGTGCCGCCCTGGGTTACTCTAGTAGATCTTGCCTACATTACGAGTCAGCTCGTGCAGTATCTGCGCCGACCTGAAGCAGAGAATATGGCCGATCTTCGTCGAGCCCTCCAACATTTCATTTCAACTTCTACAGAAGAAATGGCAGTCGATTTTCTTACGAAGAAACACCCACGCAGCAAGTTTCAATACTGCTCCAGCCTAGTTGGAATATGCAAATGTGGCGACAATTACTGAGAGACATACCCTCAGGAATGAAGGGGAGTGCTAAATTATACTCGACAGAGTTACCATCTATGCATTCCTGATATTATACTTACTGTAGATTGTACTAGCAGCGCGATACCTCATATGGAATGACGCGTGTGATAACGTCAGCAGAAGCGAGTCAAGGCGTGAATAGTTGGTTCGCGCGTATAGTCACCCAAAGGGTTACGCCACTCTCAGTCATACGAACAGTCACTAGTCATGTCACGCGAATAGTCGTGATACACTACGAACGGGTACATCTCGAATAGGTTCTTCATAAACTATATATATGCCTGTATCACTCATAATTATCCTTGCCATTTCAGTCATTTCCAATACAAGGTGTAAAGTCTTCCGCTTACACTCTACTCTTCGTTCCACCAACTCTAGATCCTGGCCACCCTAAACACGTGGTTCACTTCAACACATTTTGTCTGGTGTTGCAGAACATAAGCCACTCGCTATGCTGCGGACCTAAAATTTGAAAGCAAAAGGCACACATTTTTAGCGAGAGGAGAGTGACGGGCGTGAGAGTGTGGCGCGGCGAGAAGGGAGTGGCACGGCAAGAGGTGAGTGATGGGCGAAAGAGTGTGGCGCGGCGAGAAGGGAGAGGCATGGCGCGAGGTGAGTGACGGGCGAGAGAGTGTGGAGCTAATCTTTCTCTCCCGCCGCGCCTGTCACAGGATCGAATGTGTCGAGGAAAGGATGCACTATCGATTGATACAAGGCGCTTTTATACTTCCAAAGTACATCAGGTAACCAGGTTTATCTTATCCCAAGGGAATAGACCCTTCTAGAAAATAGAATCACCCTGCGTATAGCCACGCGAGGCTATTGGCTTTAAGGGATTACGGCAGGATTACGCTAGATATAGTGTACCAGTACATCCCGAGCCTGGTCGGTGATATAATGATAATAACAGGATAAACCAAAGGTTTATGGAAAAGAAAGAATAGGAATCCAAATGGAACGAGAGAAAGACCAAATGAATCAAGATAAAAAAGAGGAATGAAATGAAAAGGAGAAAGGAATGGAACGGGGTCGTACTCTCACACTTCCCCCCCTCAAAGCTGGGTGGTAGACGTGACACCCTGCTTGACAAGGTAGTCGCGAAGAGGATGACGAGCGTGATCCATCTCGGATTCAGAGACCCAACTATCCTCAGAAGGATCATAACCCTTCCAACGGATGAGAAGCTCCACGGTGCCATTCCGTCGACGGTGGTGAGCAAGCACAGTCAACCTTGTACTCGGGTTCATCATGGATGAGGATGGGCGGCGGCGGCGGCGGTTGGCATCTAGGGAAGACCGTGTTGGGATCTCGGCAGGGCTTCAAGAGTTGGACATGGAAGGCATTGTGAATCTTCCAGGTAGCTGGCAGGCGTAAGCGAAAGGTAACAGGAGTGCCCTGTGCTTCTACGAGAAAAGGCCCGCAGAAGCGAGGTCGCAGTTTGGATAGGAGATGGCTGATGTCAAGATTGCGCGTGTCAAGTAGTACTCGGTCTCCCACGGTGATGGTGTGGTCTGTGCGGTGGCGATTGGCCTGACGCTTCTGTTGTTGCTGAATGTCGAGAAGGCGCTTGTGCGCTTGTGAGAAGTTTCTGCATGGTCGTGATGAAATCATGAGCGGGTTGGACTGTGGCTGGTATGGTTGGCTGTTGAGGTGTAAGTGGGTGGCGGCCGTAACAGAGGAAGAATGGCGTCTGTCCAGTGGCGGCGTGAGTAGCATTGTTGTAGGCAAATTCCAGGACGGGCAGATGCAAGTCCCATTTGGAGATGTCGTCCTTGCAGGCTGCGCGGAGGAGTTGCTCCACAATTTGGTTGAGGCGCTCGGTCTGTCCATCTGTCTGCGGATGGTAGGCGGATGACATGGCCAGTTTGGTCCCGAGTAGAGACACCAGTTCTTTCCAGAATTTACTGGTGAACTTAAGATCTCGGTCGGAGATGAGTGTGGTCGGAATGCCATGTTGTGAGATGATGTAGCGAGCAAACAGTTGTGCTGTCTCCTCGGTGCGTGCTGTTGTGTGTGTCGGGATGGAGTGTCCCATTTTGGAGAACTTGTCAATGACGATGAGGATCACGTCATGATCGTTTGTGCTAGTTGGTAGCCCGGTGATGAAGTCTAGGCTTACCACTTGCCATGGCTGTTCTGGGACAGGAAGAGGCTGTAGCAAACCCGCCTTTTTCTGCTTGCTGCTCTTCATCCGCTGACATGTAGTGCACGAGGTGACGAATTTCTGTACGTTATCTGCCATGTGGGGCCAGTAGTAGTGTTTGGCGATACCGGTGAGCGTCTTGTTGCTACCGAAGTGTCCCGCGTACAGGACGTCGTGGTATTCTTCGAGTAACAATTGGTGCAATGGAGGGTAATTAGGTACCCAGATCTTCGTTGATCCTTTACGGTACGCGATGTCGTTGTCCCAATGTAGCAGATGTCACTTTTCTGCCAAGGGAATTTCGGGGTCGATGGTGTACCCGTGTGTGAAGAGTCCCTTGAGGAGTGGATTCATCCCTTCAACTTGGATAGCGGCAACGTGTGCAAGCCGGCTAAGCGCATCTGCTTTGTTTTTGTGGCCGGGCTTGTACACGATATTGATGTGGAAGTGTGTCTCGAGGAAGTCAATCCACCAGACCTGCCGCCTTGAGAGGCTGGGTTGTGTTATCAAATATTTTAGGCTGCAATGGTCGGTGTAAACTGTCGTCTTGCGTCCTTCGAGATAACGTCTCCATGTTTTGAAGGCGATGATGATAGCAAGGCCATCCTTGTCGTGTATCGGGTAGTTGAGTTCTGCCCCGTGTAATTTTTTGCTGAGGTAGGCAATTGGTTGCAGGCCATTCCCCTAGTCTTGCATTAAGACTGCTCCCACTGCCTGGTCGCTGGCGTCAGCTTCGATGACGTAGTCGCGTTCGGGGTCTGGCAAGATGAGTACGGGTGCGGACATGAGTGCTTAATTCAGCTGCTCCACGACTTTCTGGTGTTGTGGCTCCCATTTATAGGGCGTGCTCTTCTTTAGCAGATTCGTAAGTGGCGCGGCGATCTTCGCGTATTGTGGCACGAACCTGTTGTAGTAGTTAGCGAAGCCTAGGAACTGCTGTAGCTCCTTCACGTTCTCGGGTGTCTTCCACATACGCACGGCTTCGATTTTCGTGGGGTTGACGTGAACTCCTTGAGCGCTTACGATATGTCTGAGGAATTGGACTTTCTCGAGGGCGAATTCGCTCTTGGATAGTTTGACGTAGAAGCGTTCTCGCCGAAGAATTTCGAAGATGCGTCGCAGGTGTTCGACGTGTTGTTGCATGTCGCACGACTAGACGAGGATGTTGTCCAGGTACACCACCACGCATCGAAGAGTGGGCGTAGGATGTGATTCATCTCTGCTTGGAACGTTGCAGGTGCGTTGGTGAGTCCGAACGTCATAAGCCAAATACTCGTACGATCCGTACCGTGTTCGGAAAGCTGTTTTGTGGATGGAGCTGTCCGCCATTCCTATCTGCCAGTATCCGCACCGCGGATCTAGTTTTGAAAATATCGTGACTCCCCGAAGCTGGTCAAGCAGGTCATCGATTCGTGGAATCGGGTACTTGTTCTTGATGGTCTGCTTGTTGCAAGCTCGGTAGACGATGCACATGCGCAGGCTTCTGTCCGGTTTTGGTGTGAAGAGTACTGGGGCACCGTATGGCAAAGTGGATGGTCGGATTAGTCCTTTGGCGAGGAGATACTCGATCTGCTTCTTTATGTCGGCTAGCTCTGTGGGGCTGAGCCGATATGGTGCTCAGAAGGTCGGTTTCGAACCTGGTTCTTCCACGATCTCGTGTTAATGCGTTCGGTATGGCGGTAGCTCGTCCGGGAGGTCGTCGGGAAGAATGTCTTGGAACTCCTTCAGTATTTCCTTGATTTCTCTTGGAGGTTCCAAGATCTACTCCTTGTCCCTTTCCACGTCTGTTGCTAACGCCAGGATCCCGGTGTTGGTTCGTTTCACGTCCTTCTCGAATCTGGCGAGTGTCTCCACTGGGATATCTCCTCTATCATCCCAGTTGGGTAGCTGGACTCTCCTTCCTTGGTTGTAGATGCTTGCGGTGCAGTTTACCCAGTTGATCTCGGGGTTGAATTTCTTGAGGAAGTCCCGCCCGAAGATCAGGTTAAGCCCTTTTATGTTGGTGATGGGGAGAGCAGGTTTCCAGCGCAGTGGACCAATTTGTAGGTGTAGCACTGCTTTGCCGTACACGGTAACTTGATGCCGTCCACCATCATTGCAGAAAACGCTGATGGCTTGTACTCTTTTCGAAGTCGGTCGAGGGTTGCCTTGTCGCATATGGTGTGCGATGCTCCGCTGTCCACGAGTGCTTGGAGGCGTCGTCCTTTGCAGATGACCTCGAGCACGAGGGGCAGGCGTTGCTCGGAGTACCCAAAGATAGTTTCATTGATTAGGTTATAGGGTACATCCCAATATTCGTTGCTTCCTACTCGTGAGCTGGCAGCTGGCCGAGGCTGCTTGGAGAAAAGTTTCTTCTCCAGGGCCTGGAGTTTCCGTGACGACTATTCGTGTCGTTGACGAAGTTGCCGAGTTGGATGCATCCGAAGAAGGAGTTCGGGGTTTTTGCAGCTTCCCTTCGGATAACTATACGCGCGAACCTACTGTTCATGCGTTGACTTGACTTGCTACTGCTGACATCATGACGTGCGCCTTTACATATGAGGTATCGTGTTACAAGTACTAGCGGCAGTGTTTCTGAAATGGTATGAGAGCCAGAGGTCTCGGGTTCGAATCTCAGTGAAGTGCACTGCAGAAGTGCTGAGTGCTCCGCCTACCCCAGCAAGAAGGGGTGTTAAGAGACCTGCTGGGTTCGCCCTAGAAGATCCTCAGAAGGGCCACAGGCTGCCATGCCTGGGGGGCTATGGGTGTCAACTTAGTGTATAGATATTATTTATATATAGTTGTTTAGGTTTGGTAGATTAGGTGTGCTACAATACTTAATGCTTCTGTAGAGGGTACATCACCCTTCGTGTACCCCTCTCTTCTAGTCCACCTCTCTTTTCTCTCATCAACTTTTCTCCCTAGCTAAAAGGGAAAGTACATCGGCGCTCAGTATTAGGGGCCTCGATAATATGTACGGTCAGTGACGCAATATAAACAATCAGAATTAGCGAGTTCGCAACATGTTTCATCAGTCGGGTTCCACGGTTAGTCAGAAACTGTAGGAAAAAAGTTCCACGAATGGTCAGTAGAAGTAACCCCCGCCTGTCTAGGAACGTTTTCCCGCTCGTGCCAGCCCAATTTCGTCATCCTTGTGGCAGGCGCGAAATTTCTCCCCAGCTCCAGGCGCAGTTCGAGAGAACTACGAAAAATATTCCCAAAATAAACATTCTTTAAACGTCGCGCACACAAAATTCCAAAATTGAGGCCCTGCACATTTCTGTCATATAAGCTAATCGGGCCACAGTGGGCCGCACATCGGGTGCGACATTGTTCAAACATTAACAAACGCGCACACAACAAAAAAATATTTGACACACAAGGGCAAATCTATCCGGGATCCGCGCTAAGCAATTGAGGCATCAATATTCTACTGTGCCGCGCATGCGATAATTTTTTTCGAGCATGACGTGACTTGTAGAGTCGTGAATTAGCGGGAATGTTTTTGCAGTAAATTCATTTGTGAGAAATTTTATAACCACAGCCGGCATAAATCTAAAAGATTTGTTGTACTTAAGTTAATACAAAATTTGGTGCGGCTATGAGTGTACTTTGCTGCACTTTTAAACATATTCATTTCCCAAAATAAATTTCCATAGTTTTCATTATATGTTTTTCTTTCAAGCGATTCGGGAATGGCGATAAGTTTAAGGCTTGACTTTATGGGGGGAGTAAATGCGGTAGAGACAAAACCGCCATTCTTAAGCTTCACGGAACGCACTACACTCTACCACGAAAGTATGTGTTTCGAAACAAAATCGTATTTTCTTGTTTCTCGAATAACTTGTGTCCAATACAATTAAATTTGGGTATATTACGTCTTTTCGCTCGAACTGCGCCTGGAGCTGGGGAGAAATTTCGCGCCAGCCACAATGATGACGAAATTGGGCTGGCGCGAGCAGGAAAACGTTCCTAGACGGGCGGGGGTTACTCTTAAAGGAAAACAGAATAATGATTGACTAGAAAGAATTGTACAAGGACATATATCTAAGGGTTGTACTCTCTAAGAAATGACCCTATACAGTCTATACAAACATTGTAGATAAACATGTTTGACACACCCCCTAGACTGCATAGGGGCAGGTCCTGAACAAGCAGCTCAGGGCGGCACTACTAGTCCAACCTCTGAGACAAGGGTCTAAAGACCAGTCAAAAGGAGTACAGACAAGACAAGAACAAGACCAGGACGGCACTACTAGTCCAGCCACTGGGAGAGGACACAAGTCCAGTCTGAGTACATATGCAGACATATATAGAATAGTACAAGGTCAAGGTCCTAGCAAGTGAGAGGCTACAGGAACTAGACCCAGCTGTACACAGTGCCTCTGATGATCTTTAGGCGCAAGCGCCTTCGTAAAGATATCAGCTGTGTTGGCACCAGAGGCCAAGTGAACTACGCGGGCCTGGCGGCGCTGCTGTAGCTCGCGCAGGAGAAAGTACAGCAGCTGAATGTGCTTCGCTCTGCCCTCAAGCCGAGGCTCCTGACACAGGAGGATCATGGCCCTGTTGTCAGCGTACAGGACCGGGGCAGAGCTAGGCCGCTCACCTAAGTCAGGGAGCAAGAAGGTCAGCCAGCGGAGCTCCTGTGCCGCCATGGCACCAGCGTAGATCTCAGCCTCACAGCTGGACTGCGCAACAGACGAGGAGCGGGTAGCTCTCCACGAGACGGCACCTGAGCCAAGGCTGAAGCAGTAGCCCTGGGTAGACCTGAGTGTCTCAGCGTCGTCTGCCCACAAAGCGTCTGTGTGTCCAGTAAGGACCACTGGCCTACGTCCTCCTAGCACTAACCCCATGCCCGATGTACTAGCAAGATAACGCAGAACCCTCTTAGCGGCAGACCAGTGCAGCGGTCGGTGTCTGCCTGTGGCCACAAAGCGAGCCAGGATGCTGAGAGGGTATGCGAGATCTGGGCGAGTGCAAGTCATCAGGTACATGAGGCAACCCACCAGCTCTGCGTAGGGGCCGCTGGGCTCTACCAACTCCTCAGACACTGGAGCGGAGAGTCTGTGGTCTACAGGCAGAGGGGTGGGCTGTGCAGAGGAGAACTGAAGGCCGAACCTCTGAAGGACCTGACGCACCAAGTGTGACAGTGTCAGAGTGATGGTGCGTGCTGCTCTGTCCCTAGAGATCTGCAGGCCAAGATAGCGACGCAGCTCTCCAAGGTCAGTGCACGTGTGTCTCTTCAGCAGCTCGGCCTTCACTGAGGCCAGTGCGTCCCTGTCAGCAGTAGCAAAGACCAGGTCGTCGACGTAAACAAGGATGTAGAACGGAGTCTGGCCGGACCGCACAAAAAGCGAGGGGTCAGAGGACGACGGAAAGAACTGCAGGTCTGCTAGCGTGGCACGCAGCGTGTCGTGCCACTCGCGGGGAGCTTAGCGCAGGCCGTAGACCGGGCGCCTGAGAAGCCACTGGGTCCCAGGGGGGAAGGTACCAGCGAAGCCCTGTGGTCGGCGCAGGTAGACCTGCTCGTGTAGGCTGCCCTGAAGAAAGGCAGTAGAGAAGTCGAGGGAGTGAAGCTCGTAGTCGCGCTGTGCTGCTACGTGTAGCAGCGCCCGAAGAGTGGTCATCTTTGGGGTCGGGGCGAAGGTCTGGAAGAAATCCACCCCCTCGCGCTGACTGAAGCCTCTGGCCACGTAGCGCGCCTTGAAGACAGGCGGCTCTCCTTGGGGGCGCTTCACCTTGAAGAGCCACCGACCATCGACTACGTTCACCCCAAGTGGGGGAACTGCGTCGACGTAAGTGCCAGTGGACCTCCAAGATGCCATCCACTGAGAGGCCCAGGGTCCAAGATGCCATCCACTGAGATGCTCTATGGCAGCTATCCACTGAGAGGCCCAGGGTCCCGAAGTGGCCTCAGCGTAGGTGCGAGGGGTCGGGATGTCAAAGGCGTCTGGGTCACCCTCAGGGACTAGGAGCATGGAGCAGAGATGGGGAGCGGCCTCGGAAAGGAAAGCAAGCTCGTACTGCCTGTCCTCTAGTACGTCACTCCCAAGGGCAGGTGCACCCCCGACGGACGGAGGACGGGCAGGGTCAGAGACCAGAGCAGTAGCGTAGTCAAGGCGGTGGTTAGAGGCGAAGTCAGCGACAGCAGCGACAAGCGCGTCAAGGCGCGAGACGGGAACAGAAGGGTCGGTAACAAGAGAGGCAAGAACCCGAGGGACAAGGGGACGAGCGGCACGGAGGTAGTCAGAGAACGGAGGAGGCGAAACAGCAAGGGACGAGGGAGGAGGTGACGGGAGGAGGGAAGGTCGAGATGAGTGGGAACGGAGCAACATAGGGTGGGAGCACAGGACAGGAGAGACGGGACGAGCACGGGAGGGACGGCGAGACCAAACGTACGACGGAGGTGTAGGGTCAGGAGACAGTGGAGGGGACACAGGAGGAGAACGAGGAGGAAGCCGGGCCGGAGACGAGTCCGGCGGCGGGAACACAGGACCGTAGACAGGAAGGTCAGCAGACGGTGGGGAAGACACCGGGGAGCGGTCTGGGGAGGGAAGGCCGAGCAGGCGGAGAGCGGAGACCAGCGGCGACTGTGCCGGAACGCTCGGACTGGCAGAGGGAGGACGACCGGTGGCGGAACCCTCAACAGCAGCACCCCCAGAACCAACACCCCCAGAGCGAGGACCTCCTCCAACACCAGCGGCACCCCCAGAAGCTGCAGGACGAACACCCTCCTCCACGCGAGCAGTCGCAGGGGCCAAGAGCGGCGGCGGCAGCGACGACGGTAGCGACGGCGGCAGCGGCAACAGCAGCGACGGCGGCGGCGGTGGCGACGGCGGCAGCGGCTGCGTCAGAGGGGGCGACTACGACCGTGGAGGCGAAGACACCGGGGGAGGGGGACACGGCACGGACGGGCCAGGTGTACCACCAGAGTCAGCGGACTCCTCAACGGGGACAACCGACGGGAGGGGAGTGACGTGAGAGACACCAGACGGGGCAGGGCGAGGCGGGGGAGGCGCAGGGGCTACCGGGGGAGAGGGAGCAAGGAACAGGGGCGGGGCAATCGGGAGACCTCGGTGAGGGAAGCGACGGTAGAAGGAGACAGACTCGTCAAAGGTGACGTCACGAAAGTGGAGGAAGCGGTGAGACGGGGGGTGGTAGAACAGCCAGTCAGACGAGTCGAGGGGGAAACCAAGGAAGACACAGGGGACCGTGCGGGCAGTGAGCTTGTCCGTGCCAGAGGCACGAACGTGAGCAAGACAGCCCCAGACGTGGAACGCAGACGCGTCACCAGGGGACCTGGTCCAGAGGAGGGTCGGCGAAACCTGTGGCCGCTGAGAGCGTGGCCACAAGTTAAGCTGGTGAGCAGCGTAGCGAACAGCGAACGGCCACAGAAAATGGGGGGCATCAGCATGAAACATGGAGGTACGAGCAACCTCCATGACCAAGCCAATGCGGCGCTCAGCAACCCCATTCTGCTGTGGCGAGTCTGACAAGGTGTACGTCTGGGTGATGCCCTCCGCACGACAGAACTGTCCAAGCCGACCAGAGGCGAACTCGCCGCCACGGTCAGAGTGGAGACACAACACGGGGAGACTGCAGCAAAGACACGCAGCCACAACCCACGGTAGAAGAACGTCGGGCACGTCGGCCTTCCGCTCCAGAGAAAACACCGTGGTGTAGCGCGTGTAATCATCGACGAGCACAAGGAAGTAGCGCTCACCGCGCGGTCCGGGGACGGGGGCAGGGCCCCAGACGTCCAGGTGCAGGGTCTGGAGGGGGGCAGTTGCAGGCCGCAGCGAGGAGGAGTGAGGAGCACGGCAGAGGCGGCCCTCGACGCAAGGCGTGCACGGTGGCGCAGTCGAGGGAGGAAGGGCAGGGAGCGACGCGGGGAGACCTAAGACAAGACCGTGCTGGGACATGTGACGCAGACGAGGGAGAGCAGGGTGACCTAAGCGGTGGTGCCAGAGAAGGGACGGGTGAGTGAGGGAACGACACGAGCAAGCTGCAGCGACCTGGGAGGACGCACCAACCGGTGGGGAAGCGGTGTCGAGGGTAAACAGACCAGACACCGGGTCCCGCGGGAACGTCGCAAGAGGGGAACCTGAGACAGCCTCAGAACAGACAGCGAACCGCTCGTGCCCGGGGAACGTGGTGGTGACGCCGAGGTCCTGGAGACACCCGACACCAACCAGGTTCCTCGAGAACGAGGGAACGTGGAGGCCTGTAAGGGAGCCCGAGGGAACTGCAGGACAGGGAAGGGACGTAGAACTGCGAGCAACGACAGGACCCGCAGAGGGGTCAGCGAGAGAGACGACAGCAGGTGTAGCAAGCGGCGTGAGCGCGGAGCGGTCGCGGAAGAAGCAGGCAGAAGCACCGGAGTCGAGAGTGAACGACAGCGATGCAGTGGCGGAGGCCGGGAACGGGGCCGGTGCAGAGACTGGGCTAGGCAAACTAGGCAGTCCTACGCCTGACGCAGCAGGGGAAGCTATGCTACACAAGGGTGCAACACCTAAGCTGGAGAACACAGGATAATAAGATCCAGCAACACTAGCAGCGTCAGAATACAAAGCATGCAACGCAGCACCTATCTGATCCATGTCTAACTCAAAGATCGGCACGCCCTGGCGGAGCAGGCTGTGCCAGTCAGGGAGGTCCGGGGCCGGGCCAAAGCGACGACGAAAAATATCGTCAAGGCGGCGAAAACAGCGGGCAGTCGGGTGCGGGCGGCGACACAGAGTGCCGCGAAGAGGCCCGGTCTGAAGCTGGTACTGGCAGGTCACAGCACCGGAGCCGCTGGTAGACGCCGAGCTGCGCGGTGTGAGAGTACGACCCCGTTACACCACTTGTCCCTTTTCTTATTTCCTTCCTCGTTCATTTCTCTTTATCTCATCTCATTTGGTTTCCTATTTTCCATTTTCCATTAACCTTTGGTTTATCCTGCTATTCTAGTTATATCACCGACCAGGCTTGGGATGTACTGGTACGCTATATCTAGCGTAATCCTGCCGTAATCCCTTAAAGCCAATAGCCTCGCGTGGCTATACGCAGGGTGATTCTATCTTCTAGAAGGGTCTATTCCCTTAGGATAAGATAAACCTGGTTACCTGATGTACTTTGGAAGTATAAAAGCGCCTTGTACTGATCGATAGTGCAACCTTTCCTCGACACATTCGATCCTGTGACACGCGGGCTGCCACCACGGCCACCACCTCCGCTGGTGCCAGGCCAACCAGGCGGGAGACGAGCCCACTGCTGCGGCGGCTGCTGCTGGGGCGACGGCGGCGGCTCGGGCTGCTCCTGCTGCGGCGGGGGCTGCTGCTCCTGCCGACCAGTGGTAGTCCCAGCAGGCGGACTACCGTCACTACCACTAACACCACCACCACCACCTGCGCCACCACCCCGACCTCCCTGGCGACCACGGCCACTGTGGCGCGAGCGCTGCTGCGGGTGGACCGCAGCAGCCGTCTCGTTGGGAGGGGGCACCGTGGCGACCGCAGCCGAAACGTCAGTGAACGTGCACTGGGAGGGGGCACAGCCGTAAAAGATAGAGACTGCCGACGCAGCGCTCGACTGAGCGATAGTGCGCTGGCGAGTCTCGATCTCGGTGAGGGTGTCGACAAAGGCAGTGAGGGTGAGGTCAGCCGGGTGTTGGCTAAGGAAGTGATCGCGGGCACTAGCGAGGCGGTCCGGCAGGCGCATGGCGATGAAATAGAGCGTCATGCAGAAAGGAGGGGGGAGCGCAGTGAGCTGTGCAGCAGTGCTGGCAGTGCGATAGTGGGTCTCTAGGGCACGCAGGTGAACGGCAAAGTCTGCGACGGTAGGGAAGGCTGCAAGGTCTGGGAAGAGCATCGGGAAAAGCAAGCGGCCAGCAGAGGCAGACGCGGGTGTGGAATAGCGGGCAAGGACTGCGTCTAAGTAGGCTTTGGCCGTCGCAATGGTAGCAAAACGCGAGCGTTCAGACACAGGGAGGGCGTGGCTAATAGCAACCTGAGCGACCGCATCGCGGGAGTCCCAGACAGCACAGGCAAGTGCAGCAGTAGAGAAGGTCTCACGGGCATCAGAGGAGGGGTCAGCAGGGAGGGGAACGGGCGCAGGGGGGCGGGGGAGCAAACCATCGACATGGACAACCAAAGAGTGGCCATCCTGACGCTGACCTGTAAGGTGGCGGCGGAGGTCAGAGAGCCAGGCGGCGGAGGTCAGAGAGCCAGGCGGCGAAGTCAACCGCATGGCCCTCGGCGTCTAGTCGGAGCACGAAGTCAGCCATCGTGCAGGGTCAGCGGCACAGCTCCGCAGGAACAGGACGGCAGCGCCCTCCGACACGGCGGCCGCAAAACGGCGCCCCAGCACGTGCGAGCAGGTACAAAGAGGCGACGGCCGGTCAGGCACGGCGGGTGAGGCACGGGAGGTGCGGCAGAGCCAGGAGGTGCGGCAGGGCCGGGCAGGCTCGGCGGGGCCAGGCAGGGGCGGCGGGGCCAGGAGGCGCGGCAGGGCCAGGCAGGCGCGACGGGGCCCGGCAGCGCGGCGTGGCCAGGAGACGAGACGGGGCCAGGCAGACGCGACGGGGCCAGGCAGCGCGGCGGGGCCAGGAGACGCGGCGAGGCCAGGCAGGCGCGACGGGGCCAGGCAGGCGCGACGGGGCCAGGCAGGCGCGGCAGTGCCAGGCAGACGCGGCAGGGCCAGGCAGGCTCGACGGGGCCAGGCAGCGCGGCGGGGCCAGGAGACGAGACGCGGCCAGGCAGGCGCGACGGGGCCAGGCAGCGCGGCGGGGCCAGGAGACGCGGCGGGGCCAGGCAGGCGCGACGGGGCCAGGCAGGCGCGGCAGTGCCAGGCAGACGCGGCAGGGCCAGGCAGGCGCGACGGGGCCAGACAGCGCGGCGGGGCCAGGAGACGGGCGGGGCCAGGCAGGCGCGACGGGGCCAGGCAGGCGCGACAGGGCCAGGCAGGCGCGGCAGTGCCAGGTAGCGCGGCGGGGCCAGGCAGCGCGGCGAGGGCCAGGCAGGCTCGACGAGGCCAGGCAGGCACAGCGGGGCCAGGCAGGTGCGACGGGGTCGAGGAGGCACGAGGGGCCCAGGAGGGGCGTGACGGGCTAGAAGGCGCTGCAGGGGCCCAGGGGGGGGGGTGCGACGGGCGAGGAAGCGCTACAGGAGCCCAGGAGGGGCGCGACGGGGCCCAGGCAGTGCGATGGGGCCCAGTGGGACGCGACGGGGTCTAGGAGGCACAATGGGGCCCAGGGGAGCGCGACGGGGCCTACGGGGCACGAAGGGGCCCAGGAGGGGCGCGACGGGGCCTAGGCAGCGCGATGGGGTCCAGGGGGGCGCGACGGGGCCTAGGCAGCGCGGTGGGGCCCAGGGGGGCGCGACGGGGCCTAGGCAGCGCGATGGGGCCCAGGGGGGCGCGACGGGGCCTAGGGAGCGCGATGGGGCCCAGGGGGGGCGCGACGGGGCCTAGGCAGCGCGATGGGGCCCAGGGGGGCGCGACGGGGCCTAGGAGGAACGGAGGGGGTGACGGGGCCTAGGAGGCACGGGCGGAAGCGGTAGGTGGAGGGGAACCAACCTACGGGTGATACCATCTTAAAGGAAAACTGAATAATGATTGACTAGAAAGAATTGTACAAGGACATATATCTAAGGGTTGTACTCTCTAAGAAATGACCCTATACAATCTATACAAACATTGTAGATAAACATGTTTGACAGTTACTTCTACTGACCATTCGTGGAACTTTTTTCCTACAGTTTCTGACTAACCGTGGAACCCGACTGATGAAACATGTTGCGAACTCGCTAATTCTGATTGTTTCTATTGCGTCACTGACCGTACATATTATCGAGGCCCCTAATACTGAGCGCCGATGTACTTTCCCTAGCTAAAACCTCTCGACTCGACATTTCTCATGCCTTGCCTAGCTAGATCCTATGCTTACCTACTTTCAACAATGGGCGCGCTGACCCGCTACTGGGTTAGCGGCTGAGTTTCTGAGACAGCAGCACTGTAAAAAAAGCCAGTCCACTAGCTGACTGGGTTCACGCGCTATGCGGGTTCATTTCAACACATCAGGGTGTGCTTACTACGGTAGAAAACGCCAGCCTGCTTCTCTGCTTTTCTAATACCGGGAGAAAAAAAACATCATTCACTCGCATGTAGCAAGCTTCATATCATGTGGTACCACAGCTACAACACAATCGCATCCGATTTCCGGAGGTCAAAATTGGACGCAACGCAACGAGCTAGCATGACATGAGTTCACTGGTTCCAGTGCTGCTCTGGCTCCTGCTGCTGCTGCTGCTGCTGCTGCTGCTGCATCAGCAGGTGTGCTTGCTGCAGCAGATCAGGCACCTGCTGCTGCTGCTGCTTTAACTGCTGTTGCTGATGCTGTAACTGTTGATGCTGCTGCAGCTGCTGCAACTGTTGCTGTTGCTGCTGCTGCTGCTGCTGTTGCTGCTGCTGCTGCTGCTGCTGCTGCTGCTGCTGCTGCTGTTGCATGTGCTGCATGTGCATCTGCTGCATCTGAATCTCCTGCTGCATGTCCATCTGAGCCTGCTTCATCCTGGAATACTGCGCCCGGCCCTCCACCGAATGAGCCATCGCTTGCATGCGGCTCACTGCCATGCTCACCTCCCTCTCCTCTCCCCCACCCCCACCAACCCCCCCCCACCAAGCACCTCTCCCCCGCTGTCGCCTGCCTGGTTGGATTTGAGGCAGCGCACGCCGCTGCGGCGAAATCGCCAGCGCAGCACAGCCTTGGCGATGATCCCAAGGCCCCACTTCATCTTCTTGTACTTCACACGCTGGATGTGCCCCTTCACGTGCGCCTAGAGAGGAAGAGACGAGGGGGGGGGGGGGGGGGGGGTGTTGGGGGGGGGGGGGAGGGAAACAGGGGCAGGAGTGGGAACAGGAGATGATCCCATGGCCCCACTTCGTCCTCTTGTACTTGACAAGCTGGATGTGCCCCATCATGTGCGGGGGGGGGTGGGTTTGGGGATGGGGGAGTGGGAGTGGGAAGGTAAACATATCAGATGAAGGGGTCTCTAAGTTAGAAGCCAGGGCGATGATCCCAAGGCGCCACTTTATCGACGTGTACTTGACGTGCTGGATGTGCCCCATCACCTGGGGGAAACCACTTTTGAGTTGACTCAAGATGATCCCAAGGCGCCAACTTCATCGATGTGTACTTGACATACCGGGAGTGTCCTTCACGTGCGCCAAGAGAGGGGGGAGGGAAAGGGATTATAATTGGAGCCCAGACAGTTGGCCTTGGTGATGAACCCAAGGCGCCACTTCATCGACGTGCATCTGACAAGCTGGATGTGCCCCTTCACGTGCACCTGGGGGGATCCAGAAGGGTAGGTTGGGAAAGAAGAGGTACAACTGAAGCGAGTGAAAGAGATGATCCCAAGGCACCACCTCAGCTTCTTAGACTTCACGCGTTAAATGCGCCCCATCACGTGAGCCTGAGGGTTGGGTGAGTGGGGGGAAGGGAGGGAAATAGGAGCAGTATGAGTAACGAATAAGAAGAGATGTGGGTGAACGCGCAACGCGTAACCTTGCGGAACGAAGAAGACGAGGTGTGGCGCTGGTTTCACAATAAGGAGAGCACCACAGGGTCTTCGTCCACGAACAATGAACAGCTTGCCTTAACCACCATCCTACCACCCTGCTTACCATCCTGGTAAACCTCCCCCACCTGAATCTTGATCACTCGCTGCCGCATGCGCAGGAAGTCCCGCCGGTGCTTCCACACCCGGAACCGTCTCTGAATGCTCCGCGCCGCCTCCGAGTGCTTCAGGTTCTTGTGCCCTCTGAATGCATTCTGGATCTTCCTCGCAGCAACCAGCATCCTTGCCTCCTCCTCGTCTAACTCATCATCCCCCCCTATCCCCAGCCCTGCCGCCGCCTCTGCTGCTGCGGCCACTGCTCTTTCTTCCTCTCGGATCTCCTCCTCCTCCTGCTGCTGCTGCCGCCTTCGCTCCGCATGCTTTCTGAACCGCTCCTGGATTAGTGCTGCTGCCTGTGCTGTCCGTCGGATCGCATCTAGGGTCTCTTGCATGTCTGCTGACGCGGCGACGATTGACGCGGGAGATGCCCTGCGGAAACCACCAGCAGCGGCACCTGCAGCAGCACCACCAGCGACAACGGCAGCCACACCACCACCAGCAGCTGCTGCTACTGCAGCATGGCCGGCAGCAGCGGCGGATTGGAGCAGAGAGGGGTCAGCAGCGAGCTGGTGTTGGTCTTGGAGGGTCATAGAGGAGAGGGAGGAGTTGAGGGACGACTCCGCTAGGTAGGCCGCTATGCCCTTGTGCCCGCACCCGTCCGCTGTGTCAGCTGCGGTGCGCTCGACTCCCCCCACACGAGCCAAGAGAGAGGCGTTGGCCCCTGCTGCTACTAGTGCCACCACCATTGCTTCCCTGAGAGGAGGGGTTAGACGAAACGAGCAGAAAGCAGGGGAGGAAGGGGGAAGAAAAGGGGGAGATAAAGGAAGAATCGGGGGAAAAGAGGTGAGCTGATGCTGGTCGTGACGGGTCATGGTGGAAGGGAGGAGTTGAGGGAGGCCTCTGCCAGGTAAGATGCTATGCCCTTGTGCCCGCAACCCTCTGCTGTGTCCGCTGCTGTGCGCTCAACCCCCCTCACACGAGCTAGGAGAAAGGCGTTGGCGCCTGCTGCTACTACGGCTGCCATCATTGCTTCCCTGCGAGACAGGGTGAGAAGAAACGAGGGGAAATCGGGGGAGGAACGGGGAAGAAAAGGAGAGACGCGTTGGCGCCTGCTGCTACTAGGGCTACCACCATTGCTTCCCTAAGGGTTGGTGGGGAGAAAGGGGAGGGACCAAGGAAAATTGGGGGAAAGGGATGACGGAAATAGAAGGGAAACGGCGGTATGTGGCAGCCTCGGTGATAGCATATAAGGAAATACGAGGCAGGAAATACGAGGATGGAAATAGGAGGCAGGAGATATGAGGCAGGAGATATGAGGCAGGAGATATGAGGCAGGAGATATGAGGCAGGAGATATGAGGCAGGAGATACGAGGCAGGAGATATGAGGCAGGAGATACGAGGCAGGAGATATGAGGCAGGAGATATGAGGCAGGAGATATGAGGCAGGAGATATGAGGCAGGAGATATGAGGCAGGAGATATGAGGCAGGAGATATGAGGCAGGAGATATGAGGCAGGAGATATGAGGCAGGAAAACAGCATGTTCCCCATAGCAGCACTCACCTCCCCTTAGCAGCACTCACCTCCCCTTAGCAGCACTCAACTCCCCTTAGCAGCACTCAACTCCCCTTAGCAGCACTCACTTCCCCTTAGCAGCACTCATCTCCCCTTAGCAGCACTCAACTCCCCTTAGCAGCACTCACCTCCCCTTAGCACTCATCTCCTCATAGCAGCAGTCTCCTCCCCTTAGCAGCGCTCACCTCCCCTTAGCAGCACTCACCTCCCCTTAGCAGCACTCACCTCCCCTTAGCAGCACTCAACTCCCCTTACCAGCCACCCAATGCAGCGCAGTGCACCCTCTCTTATCCCTCGCGTTCAAATCCCACCCAACCGACATGAGCAGCAGCACCACCCACGACCACCCCAGCACCGCCACCAAATGCATCAGACCCAGCCCATGCCCTTCCCCAGCCCCTCCCCTCCCCTTACCCTGCCCTTCCCTTCCTCCGCCCTTGTGGGGACCATTCCTTACCTTCCCTTAGCAGCCGCCCAGTGCAACGCAGTGCACCCGCGCCTGTCTCTCGCATTCAAGTCCCACCCAACCGACATCAGCTGTGGCACCACCCACGACCACCCCAGCGCCGCCACCAAATGAGCCAGGCCCAGCCCCTGCCCTCCCCTTCCCCTGCCCGCCTCCCTCGCTGCGTCACTGTTCAACGCCAACCAGCGGCCCAGATGCCGCCGCATCAACGCCTGCAGCAATACCCCTTCCACCTGCACCAGGCTCCCCTGTTGGCCTCCTCCCACTCCCCCTCCACCTCCATTTCCTCCTGCTCCTCCTCCCCCTACCTTGGCCCCTCCTTGGCCTCGCAACCCTAGAGCATACTCCTCGGCATCTTCCTCCTCGCTTCCATACCCCCACACACCCCTCTCAATCTCCTCCCCATCCTCCCCTTCCTCCCCATCCACTCCCATTCCCCCATCCCCCCCCAACAGCTCCTCCCCCCCGTTCCCATCAGACCTACACATGCCGTCTGTTCCCTCACCCCCGGCTTCTCTGGCGTATGCTGACGTGGACGCCAGGGCGTCGTCCACCCATGCCCAGTCAGTGCTGACGTCCGCTACGCTGGCGCGGTTGATGCGGGAGATGACGCAGAGGAGGCGGGAGAGGAGAGCGCGCTCCGAGAGGAAGAGTCGGGATAAAGTTGGCCTGCTACCAGCAGATGGGTTTCTGGTCCGGTCAAGAGCCAAGCTCTTTTTGAACGACTGCCAAGGGGGGAGGAAGTCAAAGGGTACGGGAGGGCTACAGGGAACTCTCTTCACACGGTTGGTTCCTTCCCCTGCTGCCGTTCCTGCTGCTGCTACTGCCATGTTTTGACTCATTGAATGGCCGCCGGCCCCACCCCCACTGTCCACACCCGCAGAAGCACCACTATCACCACCACCAGCACCAGCACCAGAAGCAGCAGCAGCAGCAGGGGTGCACGTGACTCTGAGGCTCACTCGCCCCTCCTTGTGCATGGGGGCAACGCACCGTAACACCCCGTGTAACACCTGCTCTGCCTCCACCTCCACCTCCCCAAACGTCACCCCCCACCGCACCCCCCCCACCGTCTCGCCCCGCCCGCCGCTGCTGCCGAAGCTGCCGCTGCCCCGGCCGAGGCTACCACTGCCACCCAGGGAATGAGGGCTGGAGAGCGTGGGTGTCCCTGGGCTCGCCCTGGGGTCGTGGATGGAGCCTGCTAGCAGCACCTGGGGGGGGAAACGGAGAGAGGGAGATGGGGAGCATTGGAGTTGAGGGATCGGAGAGTGCTGTTGAAGCTGCTGCTGCCCTGGCTGAGGCTGCCGCTGCCGCCAAGGGAGAGCGGGCTGGAGAGCATGGGTGCCCCTGGGCTCGCCCTAGGGTCGTGGATGGAGCCTGCTAGCAGCACCTGGGGGGGGATTAAGGGCAGGAGGGGCCACATCAGGGGGGTGGAGGGCGAGTGTAGATAAGGCGTAAGAGTCAATTGCTTAGGCGCCCCAAACGGAGAGATGTCGTAATAGACAGAGGTCCACCGGGTCCGGCCTGCTCGACTGGATGAATGCCTCTGGTGGTGACAGCGGACGTGGGGGAATATTTGGCAGTCGAGAACATCAGAAGCCGTGGACTGCCAACTAGCACACTTAAGAAAAACGGAAGGGGAAGGGTTCAAGAACTTGCCCACCGACCTTGACCTTTCCCATGGTGACTGCAGTTATGGGTGCATGGTCCACAATGGACAACGTCACAAGCAGCGTATCAAGGGGCCTCAAAACAGGTGAAAAAGGGTTCACGAGGATGCCCCAACACTGACCTTGACCCCGCACGTGGTGACTGCAGTCATCGGCGCCTAGTCAGCAATAGCGAACGTCACAAGCAGCCGCGGTAGGGATCAGGGCATAAAGATTGTCTCACAGGAAAAAGGTAGGTCACAGGTTGTCTTCCAGAGTGTATTTTTCAGGCGCCTAAAAAACGTAACAAGCAGCCATGGCAGGGACCAGGGCATTAAGGTTGTCTCACAGAAGGTAGGTCAAAGGTTGTCTTCCCCACTGACCTTGACCCCGCCCATGGTGACTGCAGTCGTGGGCGCATAGTCCGCTATCGAGAACGTCACAAGCGGCCGCGGCGAGTCCGCTGCTGCCACCACCGACCCCCCTCCACCGATCGAAAACGCTCTCAACCCAACCCCTCTCACCCCTCCTCCTCCTCCCCCCACGGCCCCGGCAGCGTTGCTACCAAGAGGGAGCATGGGCGATGCCGCTATGAAAGACAGGTCATACTTGCTACTAGCCAGCCCTCCCTCCTCCTCGTCCGCCTCTACTCCCACTGCCTCCTCCTTCACCCTCCTCGCCTTGGACGTAGGGGAGAGGTCCGGGGAGGAGAGGGGCGAGGGCGAGGGCGCCAGCCGCCGCATGGCCTGGTGGATCCGCAGGTCAAACACATCAGCAGGGGTAGAAACACCACCACCCGAACCTGCTGCAGGCATGGGGACCGAACCAGGGGCAGGTATGGCACCGCTGCCACTGCCAGCCATAACTGCATCTTCTCCCGCTCCCATACCACTCCCCCCTGCGCCGCCGCCGCCGCCATCCCCTTTATAAACCTCCTCGATCCACTCGCCAAAGCTGTCCAGCTTCCGGAATAGCGCAGGCTCGTTAGGAATGCTGCTGCTAAGGGGGATACTGCCGCTCTTAGGCATGCTCCCGCTGGGAGCTAACCCAGGAAGGCTCCTATTAGACCCCTCCGTCTGCATCTCGTCGAACATGTGCGAGAACACCGTAGGCCGTCCAGAGCCCCCCACGTCTCCCCCGGAGCTCCGGAGCTCCGGAGGAAAGGCGCCGAGCCAGCTCGCGGGAGGTGCGGCAGGGGAGGCGGCGGCAGCTATGGCGGCGGCTGCGGCGGCGGTGGCAGCAGCGATGGCGCGTGGGGAGCCGGAGGCACCACCCCCGCTGAACGCTGCTTCCCTGGTGGCCTCATTGAGCGGGAAAGACTGCAGGAGGAGCGACGCCTGGAGGGTGTGTTGAAGGGGGGAAGGGCGGGTGTGGCGGGGCAGGCAGGGGGTTGTGGGAGGAAGGTGAGGAGGGGATATTGAGGCTCTCGGAAGGCGCGGCAGGGGAGGCGGCCGCAGCTCTGGCGGCGGCTGCGGCGGCGGTGGCGGCAGCGATCGCGCGCGGGGAGTCGGAGGCGCCGCCGCCGCTGAACGCTGCTTCTCTGGCGGCCTCATTAAGCGGGAGAGACTGCAGGAGGAGCGACGCCTGATGGGGGGAATGAAGGAGTGAGTGACGAACAGGGAACGCGGAAAGCGGGGAGAGAGGCGATGGCTGGAAGGGAGTGGTTGACATTATGGGAAAGGTACAGAGCGGGAGCACTCAGGATTTTCTGGTGGCTTCGTTGAGAGTTAGAGACTGCAGGGGAGAGACGCCTGCGAGGAGTCCAGCCTACACTCCCACCCACCGTATCTGCCAACCCTCGCACACCCACCACTGCCACACCAACTTGCACGCCCCCACACACACCAGTCCTCCCATTCCCACTGACCAGGTCTGCTTGCTGGGCGGAGGGGGAAGAACCGGCAAACGCCAGCGAGCTCAGCTGTGCCTCCAACTCCTCATCCCCACACACAAGCCTTTCCCATCCACGCCCCAAATCCCCACGCACAAGCTTTTCCCACCCACACCCCAAATCCCCACGCACAAACTTCTCCCACCCACACCCTGAATCCCCCCGCACAAGCTTTTCCCACCCACAACCCGCACCCCCCCGCACACGAGTCCGCCCATCCCCACTGACCAGGTCTGCATGTTGGCCGGAGGAGGAAGAGCTGGCAAGCGCCAGCGAGCTCAGCTGCGCCTCTGCTGTGCCACCCACCCTCAGACCCCCCATCCCTGTGCACAGATTTTCGCACCCAGACCCCTCATTCCGACACGCCCACGTCCCCATCCCCACATACCAGGTCTGCATGTTGGCCGGAGGAGGAAGAGCTGGCAAACGCCAGCGAGCTCAGCTGCCCCTCAGCTGCGCCGCCCACTCCAAGCCCGGGAGAACCGGTACCTGCTGCTGCTGCTGCATTCCCAGAACCAGCAGCACCGGCTGCTGCTGTGGCGGCTGCAGTGGCTGCTGCAGAGGAATCGGTTCCAAAAGAGCCTGCGGCAAGGTTGGTGTAGGTCAGCGAGGCGGGCGGGTTGAAGGGGGAGGGGAAGTTGGAGGGGGAGGGGAGAGGGGGAAGAAGGTTGAGGGTGAAGGAGAGGAAGGATGGATGCATGGGGTTGCTTGCACAGTTGGTGATTGATGTGGCGACCCTGACTCCGTACATGCGAGGCCTGACGCCATACCTGCGAGGCCTGATGCCTTGATGAGTTCGTCTAAAACCACAGTGTCTCTCAAGAGGGACTGCATGTCCTGCTGCTGCTGCTGCTGCAGCTGATGTTGTTGCTGCTGCTGATGCTGTTCCAGGAGCCTGGAGATTTGCTGCTGATGGTTGTTCTGAACAAGGGAGACAGAGAGGAGGGCGGGGGAGAGGGGAGATAGGGGGGGGTGAGAGAAAGGCAGCGCGAATGGGAGGGGGAGATGGGGGATACCGGAAGGGAGGGGGAAAGGAGGGGGGTGGGGGGGAAGGATGCCGTGTGATGTGATCGCATCCATGCATATGGGAGATAAACCATGTGGAGCGACCCACATGGGACCCACCCACCTGCTGCAACAGCTGATCAGACGCCCCTGGCACGCCAAGGTTGCTCTGCAGCGCACCGACAGTGCTGGATAAGCCCATGAAATCAGTCATTCCCGCCAGCAGCAGCTGCTGCTGCTGCTGCTGCTGCTGCTGCTGTTGCTGCTGTTGCTGCTGCTGTTGCTGTTGCTGCTGCTGCTGCTGCTGCTGCTGCTGTTGCTGGTGCTGGATCTGCTGCTGCAGCTGCTGAATCTGCAGCTGGATCTGCTGCTGTGCCTGCATCTGCTGCGGCTGCTGCTGCTGCAGCAGCTGCTGTTGCAGTGCCCTCAACTGCTGCTCCTGCTGACCCACCCCCAGCCCTCCTCCGCCCACTCCACTTCCCCCCATCCCCCCACCCATCCCCCTAGCACCCCCTGGCAGATCCAGCTGTGTCCAATTCACGGCAGAGTCGTCCTCCTCCCCAAACCTCTCAGACCCACTCTCATACTCGTCCTCCTCGCCGTCCTCCCCGCGTCTCCCCCCGCCCATGAACGCCCCCGAGTCGTTTCCCCCCGCGTACGACGAGGAGTAGTCGCCAGGCGACACGTGGCTGGGCGACGCAGGTATATCCATGGATAGGGCACCCCCTCTCCCGCCCATCATCATCCCACTACCACCGCCGCCAACACCACCACCAACACCACCACCGATACCACCAGCAGCAGCAGAGCTGCCAGCATAGGGAAGCACCATGCGGCCGCTGCCAGAGTGGCTGGTGGAAGGGGTGTGCACGCCCCCACCAGCCATGCCCGCAGCACCAGCGCCGGCAGCACTGCTGGCTGCAGCCATTGATCCCATACCGCCACCACTACCGCCACTAGCAGCTCCACCGCCCCCGCCACCGAAGCCCCCGCCTACAGACGCGGAGAGGTCGTCCATGCTCATGTCTGGTCCCTGGCCCGTGTACAGGGGCAGCGAGTCCACTGTGCTGTGCCTGGGGGACTGCTGCGCGCGCCCCGTGCCCTGGTGAGGGGGGGAAGAGGGGGGGAGAAAGTCGGGGTAGGGGCGGGGGGGAGGGGGGGGGGGGGGGAGTAGAAAGGACGGCAACACAATCAAGAGAGGTGCTCCAAGCTCATGTACGCCCCCCTGGGCGGCGTAGACAGCCAGCAAGTCCACAGCGCTGTGCCTGGCGGACTGCTGCGCCCGCCCCATACCCTGGTGAAGGGCGGGGGGTGCGGGGTGGAGGTATCTGCAGGTTAAAGGCAGGAAGGGGGGGGGAGGAGGAGAGTAGAGAGGACGACAACACAATCAAGCAATGTCCTCCATGCTCTCATGTCCAGCCTCTGGGCGGCGTAGAGAGTCTAGTTTTGAGGCGCCTCAAAACCAGCCCCTGGGCGGCGTAGAGGGGTTGTCCAAGCTCATGTACGCCCCCCCTGGGCGGCGTAGACAGCCAGCGAGTCCACAGTGCTGTGCCTGGCGGACTGCTGCGCCGCCCCGTGCCCTGGGGTGGGAAGGAGACAGAGGAGGGGAATTGGGGGGGCAAGGGGATTGGCAGGAACGGGTACAAGCGGAAGGGGGACTGGGCGGGGCGTTGGCCAAAGGCACAGAGGAGGGGGAAGATGAGGGGAACGGGAGGATGAGGGAACGGGGTCAATGAGAGAGCACGACGCGGAGGGGAGGGGAGGGAAGGGGGCTGATGACGGAAGGAGGAACGTGATGGGAATCGGGGGTTGGTGTGAGGGGGGGTGGGTGGGGGGCGTGTGGGAGGGGGGCGGGAGGAGGGGGGGGGGAAGAAGGGAGATAAGCTACCGAATATGCCAGGCATACCTGTGCCACTTCACGGTAGTGCACCAGGACAATGTTCTCGTTCTCCCTGCAGCAGCACGGACAGACGAGTAGCAAATGGGGGGACAGTGTATGAGCGAAGTCGTTCGGTGGATTGTTAGGCAAGATGGACTTGACTTGACACGTCAGCTGGATCAAAGGTAACGCTAAGTCTGCTTTAGCAACTTCGTAGGGCGCTGAGAGCAAAGAACCCCTGCTTCCATCAACTAATCCAGCCGGATCCGAACCGCAATGGCACTGCACGGCACGGCACGGCATGGCATGGGACTCCCGGATTAACTCAACCATCTACCGAATGATCGTAATATCGTTTTGAGTCGGCTCAAAACGACACGGCATGGGACTTCCGGACTATCTCAACTCAACCATTTATTGAAGAGCCTCGGATCAAAGCGAGTTCGGCTCACCCGTCGAGCAGCCAGTAGCAGCGGCGCTGGAAGCGGTCGTCGCTCTCCGCGTGGGCGTAGTAGCAATGCAGGATGTCCACACTGCCGGCCTGGGGCACACACGAGAGCAGGTAGGTCAGTGGAGCGCACACGAATAGGAGGGGAGTGCCCTTTTTTGAGGCGTCTAAAAAATAGTCCCCGCACAGGCGTAGTAGCAGTGTAGGATGTCCACGCTGCCGGCCTAGCACACACGAGAGCAGGTAGGTGGGTGGAGCGTACACGGATAGGAGGGGAGAGGCGGAAGGGGGGAGGAGGGGAAGTCAGAGCGGGGGGACGAACGGAGGAGCTCTTTGGTTCAGCAATCCAGAGCAGGGCTAATTTTTCGTTTTCCAGGACCCAGCGGTCTCAGGATTCGCGTCACTAAATACCCTGAAAATTCAGCATTCCCAGGAAAATCTCTCTATATTTCAGGATTACTTCGACCTTTCAATCTGAATTTCAGAGTGTTTTTGGGAACTCCCTACATATAGGCGGAACCTGCGGGCACTTCGAGTACAAGCAGGACGGATATCCATGGAAGAAACGATGGAGAAGAATACAGAGTACACACTTGCTGCTGTTGCTGTCTCTCAGCACCACACCAAGTTCGACACTTTCCTTGTCAATCGCGACAGAAATACGTACAACTTAGAGGGACAGTGCGAAGCCTGGCTAAGGTTATATTAAGGGGTTGTGATAGTCTGAAAGCCCTGCACTTCTGTAGTTGTGGAAGCTCCACGGTCACACCAGATTGTGGGGAAAATTGGTCAGGGCTGCAATTGGGGGGAGGGTGGGGTTACAATTCCGGCACGGGTAGGTTTCCATTCCAGTCGGATTGTCAGGATAATTCTTCGCGCAGTCCGGATTTCTCAGAGAGTTCCTGGGAAACGCCCGGAATCAGTCAGGAGGTTTGTGATTCCGAAACCCTCAAAATCAGGATTTAAGCGGGAAAGACCCGGAATGTACCTGACATTCCGGATGTTTACCCTTGAACCGAGAGCCCTGATCCAGAGCGCATGCACCACGCAGCTGTTGCCTGTGCAGCTGTTGCCTGCGCAGCTGTACAACTCCCCTTTCCTTCGCCCCTTCCTCCACTTCTTCCACTTCGTTCTTCCGTTCTCCCGTCATTTCTCCGTTCCCGTCATTTCGCCGTTCCCGTCATTTCGCCATTCCCGTCATTTCGCCATTTCCGTCATTTCGCCAATCCAGTCATGATTGCATGAATCCCACCAAGAGCTTTTCGTGCGTCTCGCTCGCGGACAATCTTGCCGTCCTCGTTTCTGCAGCATCTCGGAACCATGATTCGCACCTCCTTGTTTCGTACCTCTATGTTCATCATCCTTGTTTCTGCACGCGCGCCTGGAGCTTCTCATCGGCCTCTTGCCGTCCTCCTTGTATCGGGGCCCCTTTTTTGAGGCCCCTCCTTGTTTTCACCCGTCTCGGAACTATGATCCGCACGCAAGCTTACCGTGCGGTTTTGAGTCGACTCAAAAGCTGATCCGCACGCACCTTGAGCTTTTCGTGCGCCTCGCGGACGGTCTTGCCGTCCTTCTTCTTGCGCCACACGTGCCCGTCGCGGCGGAAGTAGCGCACCACCTTGCGGTCGAACAGGAACAGCGACCCGCCTGCGCGCCATCGGACACACAGAGGGGTTGCGCAAAACTTAGGGTTGCGCAGAACTTAAGGGTTGCATACAACTTAAAGTTGCGTAGAAGTTAGGGATGCGTAGATCACAGGATTCCGTAGTCCTTAGGATGCATCGGCATTAGGGTTGCAAGGGATATTCGACTCTCACGGACATTCGCGGGATATGGAGCATTCTCGGCGTTAGAGATTGCTGTCACGAACGGGTCGGGGGATCTAACATTCGACATTCGACATTCGGCATTCGGCATTCACATTGAACGTCACAATGTACGCCGGTCAAAACGACCCAAGCGAAATCACACAACCCAGGGTTCAAAAGGACAGTGTCGCAGCAAATGCGGCTCAAACAGGGACGGAGGAACGACGATCGCAACTTCTTACAACGCGGGGGGGGCAAACGAAGAAGAAGAATAAAAAAAAAAGGACGGAGGATCCCAAAGTACAAGGCGGAAACGAAGGGAGCTGGGGCTTAAGGGTCCAAAGTTCAAGAAAAGGTTCTCACTAGGCGGCTTGGCCGGCGGTTCTTGGTTGAGCTGGAACTCGTACTTGCGGAAGTTCTGCAGGATGTTGCACACCTCCACTGGCTTGAGCCATCTGGTCCGCGCCTCCAGTAGCACATGGCCGATGTCGATGTCCTCTGATGGTCGCGGAGGGGGGAAAGGAAAGGCCAATGGAATTCCGTAAGACTCGAATAAAGGGCCCCGGATAAAGTGCACCAGAGAAAAGATGATTCGGTCCGCGCCTCCAGCAGCACATGGCCGATGTCGATGTCCATGTCGATGTCGATGTCCTCTGATCGTCGCGGTGGAGGAAAGACCGGGCCGGTAACATTCCGTTCGACGTTGAGACGGGATTTACTGGTGGTACCAGAACATGACATGGACGATGTCAATGTCAATGTCAATGTCCTGTCCTCTGATTGCGGGGGAGGAGAGACCGGTGACATGCCGGTAACGGTTGAGACGGGATTTAACGGTAATACAGGAACATGACATGGAAGGCGTCAATGTCCTCTGATCGCGGGGGAGGAGAGACCAGTGACATTCGTAAGTCCCGGATATATGACTCGGATAAAGGACATTCAACGAATGTTACGACGTGTCGATATATTTTTCTCGAGAGGTGAGTCTCACCATGGGGTTGAAACCTTAGGGCCTGCCTCTTAGCGGGATTTAGTAGTAGTTGACTCTAATTAGCAGAGCAGGAGAGTTCCGCGATTTATCGAGCTGATAACAAGCTTACAGTCAGACATTCAACAGAAGAACAATAAAAAGCGGCGAGTCTCGCTAGAGAAGAAATGGCCGGAAGCGATAGTAGGCGGATAGCAGCTACCTGTTGGAAATGGCTGCTTCCGTGACGCCATCACACGTAGGAAGCACGATCAGCTCTACAAAAAAATCAGGCTGTTGAACCACCGTCCAACGACCTAACTTGAATCATAAATTGTCGCCCACCGCAGTGTGACCGCAGTGGGATCGGCATATAATTTAGACTAGCACTCCTGCAACGGATCTGGAACATCAATTAGGAAGCCACGATCTTTAAGTGAGGCCAGTTGGCATCTCATACAGTATCACGGAGTCAGGACTGAAGAGGAGGAATTGTGGCACAGACAAGAGTGGTTACATACTCCTATTTCTCCCACACAGTGGCAGAGTGGTTGCTGCTATTCCTCCTCCAGGACCTTTGTTTGAGAGGAATGCATGGCAGACCAGCCGCATTGACCTTGATACTGTATTCCCGCCAACCCTGGTTCGGTTCTCTGGTGGTGTCCCTGACTCCTGAGCTGATGGTCCTGTAATGATGAGCGAAAGGAGGCAAAGCACGCAGCAAATGAAGATCTGGGTGGATGAGTTTTCACGCTTAGATGAAATGATTCTTATTGTACTTTTGTACAGCTAGATTTTTTGGAGTCTACAGTGACAGCAAAAAGTTCCGCCCTCCAGGGGTCTCCTCTCAGGAGGCAAATGCGGCGGGCAGGTGCAGTAACCTCGAAGAAGGGTGAGAGATCGGCGTAGCAGAGGTGTTGTGCCTATGCCTATCAACTCTCCACTTTCGCACGATGCTGGGCAACCCATTTTCCCGTCCATGGTGCGATTCTGTGGCACGGTTTGTTCCTAACGCTGGTGTGTGTTCCAACTGCCATTGTGTTGCAGAATCCGGGAGGGCCATACCCGAAGCAACGGAATCTTGACATGCTTCCTTCTCACTTACAGAAATTCTTCCCCGTTGCATCTTCTATGCAGCTACACTTTTCGTCAAGGTTCCTTGCTGCAAGAAAAGGAAAAGAATTGTTTGTGGGCTCATCATGTCTGCCCGGGAGCACCCGAAAGGAAATGTGGGGCCAAGAAGCTGCCAAAGGCTGCCGTTTTCTCTTCACTTACAAGCCGATTCGACTAAATTCCTGAGTATCGTTACACAACCAAATCCGATATGCCTAGTTTGAAAACATAATGATGGAATGCTTATGGATTTGTTTTTAGAAACATATTATTAGAGACAAAATATAAATTTATGACAGGCAGATGAACTAAATCGAACATGGTGACTAAAAAGGAATATGAAAGACCCAAGCACACAATTAGAGCAATAATAAGAGAAAAGAGAATTAGTTCAATCATGCTCAACTACCAAAATTCGAACATCCTAAAAAACGAATTTATTGAGCTGAGTTGGTAGTATCATGCTCTACACATGTTTCTATTCAATACCATAGTAGGTAAATAAGCATTTTGCAGCATGTTATCGGGATTATCTGAGCTACAGATCTGGTCTGGGGGGGCTGATGTTCATGTGGGACATTCACGCTTCTGCTCCACCGCAAATCTCCTCACAATCTCTATGCCCAGCCATGATTCGCCATCTCAGCTGGGGAGAACCTTGCGGACGTGTAGATTGACACCCCATGACGTGGGGGCAGCACCCGTTGCATGACCACGTCATCATACACCTGGCCCGCTGTAATTTTAGAGCCTGAAAATGGGCGGCAGTAAACGTTTCGACTCTGACCCTGACCTTTTCTGTGTCCGCAAAGAGCATTCCCGTGTTCACGGTGGACTGGAGCCAGCAGCTCGCAGTCTCGACACGGAAGGCTCGGGTCGACAAGTAGATGACTGATGTCTTCTGAGAAACACTAAGAGATGGGAGGAGAGACGCGGTAAACAATGGTAGTCTAGAAATCCAAGCATGCCGTTTTTTCCAGGGGTTGCGAGACCCGCCTCTTTGGTCATGCTTTCGGAGGGTTACAGCCCTTCAGTCAAATGGCGGGTGAAAATACTATGTGTGAAATTAGAGCAGGCCAGGTGTACAAGCGGTCTCCTTACTGGATAAGCTCATGGAAGAAACGACATGCTAGGTGAGGCACTCAAGTCCAGTTAAAATAGCAACATACCCGTGACAAGCAAACTAGAATTATATGAACTAGTATAGCGTCGGAGAAACCATGCTGGGGGGGGGGGGGGGGGGGGGGAGGAGAATTAGTAACGCAAATGAATGCTTCGGGCGTGGTCTTCTGAGAGCGCGGGGTTTCAAGGCTCAACCTTGGGTCTAGTGACTTTGACGGTAGTGCGCCTACAGAGGTGCAGGAAGTCGCAAAACGAGTTGACGATGTACAGAAATCTGCACAGCCTTGTCGCAAAGCGAATTGGGAGGTGTACATTGGCGGGCGATGCACTTACGCCACTTCTATGCTGGTAGGTTTGTATGCGAACGGTGTGTTTCCAGTCAAGCAGCCGTCAGGAGTCGTAAGACCCGAGGCAATTTTTTCCACCTCGGATGGTCCCGTATGATACTAGTGTCAGACACGTGCTCAGAATTGCCCTGAGCTTTCCCATTTCGAAAACAGACTCGAGTTTGGCGCTTTGGCATGGCACTTTCCCTAGGGAACAGATTCCTCGGAGGTTTGAAAGCTTGCCAGCATGAACCTAGTGTTGGTGCTGGTTCAGTAGTTAGCTGTGGGCAATATCACTCATTCCTCAGAGCGGGTAGAAGCTGGAGTTACTGATGCCAGAGAAAGATTCGTGTAAGACAGAGAATGCTTGTAAGCAAATGTCGTCTTGCTGAAGTATCAAAGCTGGAGGGAGGGAGCAGGGGAGTAACGAGCATGAATCTCTGTGCTTGTCTGTCCCATCCCATCCCATCCCATCCCATGGAACCAGGGCTCTGGCTAGCAGAAAATTTACCCTTAATGTCGCGAAATTAAGAGTTGTTCCGACCTGATTCCGTTTTTTTGCATAGTAAGAGTTTTTAATTCCGCCTGCCTAACGGTCTACGTTTCGTGTTTTTAATTGCGGGCTACTTAATTCTTTGATTCCGTACGAAGTGCAATTGCAGTGGGAGATCTGTTCGTAGTGGTGTATCACCCCTTCCCGCCCTCCCCACCACTTTTCCCAACTGCCTCCACTAAGCAAAGCGCGAGGTTAGTTGCGGAGAGTTTTTTCTACTCTTCCAACTGCCTCAGGCGTAGTATCCGCGAGAAACAGTGCCTGGGGTTTTGATGGCTTTTCCTTAGCCGTGTCCAAGGCCATTTGCCTTCAAGAATGTTAGAATCAAAACAAGTGTAGCTTTCGACGAATCCGTATGCTAACGGGTAAACTTTCGGCGATTCCATCCGCTAACGGGTATTTTCGGGGTCGATTTCGTGACCTAACGGAATACCCTAGGCTTAGCGAGAGCCCTGCATGCAACACCGACAGCACCTCACCTCAGCAGCACCTCAGCAAGTAGCCTATGTCTGGGACCACAGCAGCCCAGCCGAGCATCTTGCACATCCGAATCGCGATAAACTCCCAACCAAATCCGAACCACGATTTCACTCGTGCCTTGCCTCGCCTCCATTTCCTCCAGCCTCCCTGGTTCAGCAGCCTTCGTCAAGCGTTTCAGTGATCCCCTTCCGCTATCGCTTCAGATCAGATCATCAAACTCTCTCCCCTCTCATGCACAAGCAAAGGCGATCATCACAACGTCTCCCAGTCAGCGGCTGGCGTTACTGAATCTCTTGTATGGTACGGCACTCTTCAGATCGCAAGAGCTTCTCGTCTGCCTGGATGTATGCATTGTGTAACGTGACCGGAACGGGAGAATAAGCGGCATTCTTACATGAGACGTCATATGCCAAGAATAACCCTACTCTAGAGGCGGCCTGCTCTAGAGGCGGTGATAGGGAAGGGGGTTCAGCAAGGGGATTCATGTAAGTGGATACGCTGTTAGACGAAATCCGCGCCACCTAATCGCCGAACAGGGCTCAGAACTCGAGCAGTGCCTTCATTATAATCATATCTCCGAGTGCTGAGGGATCTTCAGCTGACGTTTGAGTCGACTCAAAAGTGAACTTGAGCAGTACCTTCGTTAGAATCATATCTCCGAGTGCTGAAGGGTCTTCATTGTCCGTAGGAACGAGGCAAGCCGTTCAGGATGGCATTCCATGTCTCCATAATGCGTCGAAGCAGACCACGTGCGTTCGCTCCGGTCTTCGGCTCCACGTGATGCCGTCCCGTTAGTAACTCGCGAAGAGCTGAAGGGCTGCAAGCCTACATTCCGCACATTACTAGCGATGACTTACGTAGAATTCTAGTGGCACCAGCCCACATTCCGCACCAACCTAAATTCCTCACCAGCCTGCATTCTTCACACGTATACATAAAGACCTTAGCGGGTTCCAGCCTTGAAGCACAGCGACGGCGGACATGGACTCGTCGTTTGTGACGGCGGCGCGCCTCTCCGCCACCATAAGCGGAATCACCTTCCGTAGCGCGCGGCGCTCCGTCGACCTCGTGCACGCCGCGGGCGGCGCGGCGCCGTCCGCGAATCGCGCGGGGGTCTCCACGTACCTGCAGCGCATCCAGCGCCCCGGGCTCGTGCAAAACTTCGGCTGCCTGCTCGCGATTCCCGGCGACGGGAAGAGCTTCGATCTCGTCGCCTTCAGCGAGAATGCCGGCCACATGATTCTGAATGAGGCGCTGCCGCCGCCGGCGCCGGTGGCGGCGGTGCCTCCACCCCTGCTGGCGGCGACGGGTACGGGCGCGGGCGCGGGCGCGGGATCTGCCGCGCCAGCAACGGCGTTGATCGGACGGTCGCAGTCGATTCCGGAAGGGTCGGAAGCGGCGCCAAATGTGGAAGTCGTTCGGAGAGGTGAAGCGGGAGGAGCGGCGGGAGGCGCGGCGGCGGGCAGCGAGAAAAGACGGCTGGTGAAAACATCGTCTGAGGGAAGCACCCTAGTAAAACGTAAGCCCCCCTGCCCCCCCACCTCCCGTCTCCCCTCCCCCGCCTCCCCCGCCTCCCCCGCCTCCCCCGCCTCCCCCCCCTCTCCCCGCGCCCCTCAGCATCCCCCCCCCCTGCAATTCCATCCTCCCCACCTTCTGCGGGGCTCGGAATCCCTAAGCGTGGCCTCTGCTACACCATTCCCTTATCTCTGCACGATCCTCCCTCCCCATCCTTACCCTCCCACTCCCACGTCTCCCCTCTTTCCCCCTCCACCTCCCCTTTCTCTCCCCGTTCTCCCACCTCCCCCCTCTCCCCCCCACCCCCCTCCCTTCCCCCCCCCCCCCCCCCCCGGCCTCCTCCCCCACACACACGTAATCCATCCAGCGCTGACCTTTCTGGAGCGCATCCGCTGGGCGATCTTCCGCTCAAACAGCCGCGGGCGCGCCAAGGGCGCAAGGAGAGCGCGCCGCCTCAGCGCGAATGCCGCCGCCCCCGTGTCCTCCGCGCCCGCTGCTGCTGGCGCTGCGGGGAGAGCAAGCATTGACGCGAAGGCGGGGGATCTGGCCGCGGGGAAAGGCGGAGGCGGAGGCGGAGGCGGGATGAGCGTGAGTGATAGCGCCATTACTGTAGGGCGCGGATTGGAGGATGCTGCTGCTAGGGCGGACGTTGCTACCGAACCACGGTCAAAAATAGGTGAGCGGGACGGTTGGTGGCTATTGGGTGCTGGGTATTGGGTATTGGCCGACGGCTGGTGTGACTGTTTAGGTTAGTTGGGGTATGGGGCATGGTGGGTGGCATACGTCCTTTGAGGCGCCTCGGAGGTTGGTTGGGGTATGGGGCATGGTGGGTGGCATGCGGCATGAACCGCCTTGCTTTTGCTTGCCTCGAATTCCACCTTTGAGCGGCCGGAACACCCTCCCCCTCTCCCCTCATCCCCCTCCCCTTCCCCCCCCCAATCCCCGCACTTTTTCCGCATTCTGCCCCCTCACTCTCCCCGCCCGTCTCCTCCGCCGCCCTGGGCATGGATGTGCGGAGCCTGTTCTCCCCCGAGAGCATGGGAAAGGCAGCGGCGCTGGAGAGAGCAGGGGAAGGCAGAGAGCAGGAGAAGGCAGTGGCGGCAGACGACAGAGCGCAGATGAACCCCGTGCTGCTGCAGTGCCGCCACTCCAACCGCCCCTTCCCCTATTCCGTTCCGTGTCCCCATCCGCCCTCATATCCCTGCAGCCCTAGGCATGGATGTGCGGAGAGCCTGTTCACGCCAGAAAGCGTGGAAGCTCTAGAGAAGGCAGTGGCAGCAGACGACATCGCGTCCATGAACCCCGTGCTGCTGCAGTGCCGCCACTCCAACCTCTTCCCCTGCCCCCTTTCCCCTTCCTTTCCCCATCCGTTCCCCATCCTCTCCCCATCCTTCCCCCCATCCCTGCAGCCCTGGGCATGGATGTGCGCAGCCTGTTCACGCCGGAGAGCGTGGAGGCATTAGAAAAAGCAGTGGCAGCAGACGACGTCGCGTCCATGAACCCCGTGCTGCTGCAGTGCCGCCACTCCAACCGCCCCTTCCCCTATTCCGTGTCCCCATCCTTCCCCCTATACCCTGCAGTTCTAGGGATGGATGTGCGCAGCCTGTTCACACCAGAGAGCGTGGAAGCTCTAGAGAAGGCAGTGGCAGCAGACGACATCGCGTCCATGAACCCCGTGCTGCTGCAGTGCCGCCACTCCAACCGCCCCTTCTACGCCGTGCTCCACCGCACCTCCGCTGCCGCTGCCGCTGACGACGCTGCTGCCACCAGCGGCAGCAGCAGCAGCAGCTACAGCATCCCCATCAGCAGCAGCAGCACAATCACCGCCACCACCACCACCACCACCATTGCTACCACTGTCTCTCCTGTCACCACGTCTCCCGTAATCTCAACCCCTGGGGACATAATCAGCATAGACCTAGAGCCGATCACCCCCCTAGACCCCGAGGTGGACGGCCCAGGGGCGCCCCTCACGCACCGGCTGGCCCTCTCCGCCGTGAAGCGGTTACAGCGCGTAACACCCGGTAACATTACAGGTCTGTGCCAGGTGGTGGTGGAGGAGGTGCGACAGCTGACAGGGTATGACAGGGTGGTGGCTTATAAGTTTCACGAGGACGGCCATGGGGAGGTGGTGGCTGAGGACATGCGAGGGAGGAAGGGGAGGAGGGGCGGAGGAGGGAAGGGGAGGAGTGGGAGTGCGGGGGAGGGTGAGGGAGGTGGGAAGGAGGGGGGAGAGGAGGGAGAGCAGGGCGAGCAGGGCGAACAGGGAGAGCAGGGAGAAGATGAGGAAAGGGAGAAGGATAAGAATCAGGAGCAGGGGGAGGGGCAGGAGCAGAGTAAGCACGAGGTGGGGGGGGCGGAGGAGAGTGACATTGACATGGAGCCGATACTAGGGCTACACTTCCCCGCAACGGACGTACCTCAGGCCACCCGCCTCCTCTTCTTCCACACGCGTTCCCGCATGGTGGCGGACTGCCTCTCCCCCTCCGTGCGCCTTCTCCAGCATCCCATCTCCGCCCCGCACGCCCTCAGCCTGGGGGGCTCCACCCTCCGCGCCGTGGACCCCTGCCACGCGCAGTACATGAGCAACATGGGGATCCGCGCGTCCTATGTGCTGGCTATTATCGTGCCCACTAGGGGGCAGAACGCGCAGGAGGGCGGCGGGCACGGGGGGGGAGGGCATGGGGGGAGTCAATATGGGGGGAGCCAGCATGGGGGGAGCCAGGTGGGGCCAGGGGGAGCGGGGGCAGGGGGGTCTGGACGGCTGGATCAACCACAGCTGCAGCAGGGGAAGCAGTCGGGCCCTCTCGCTCGCAGCTCCAGTGCGTCCTCTGGGCCCCGGGGGGGGGGAGCAGCGGACGCAGCGGGGGGAGTGGGGGGAGAGTCGTGGGATGTGCGGTCGGAGGATGGGGGGAGTACGGCGGGGGGAGGGGGCGGGGGAGGGGTAGGGGGAGCGCGGCTGTGGGGGCTGGTGGTGTGCCACCACATGTCGCCGCGAGTGGTGCCGTTCCCCATCCGCTCGGCCTGTGACTTCCTCATGCAGGTAGGTGAGAGGAAGGGGGGCAGGTGAATCTGAGGCAGGTGATACATGTGGCAGCAGGATAGACGTGACTGCAGGTGAGATGCGAATGCAGCTGAGTTCCCCTATCGCCCTGCCCTTCAATTACCCTGTCCTCCCCCCCCTTTCGCTCCTCCCAGGCCATCGGCCTGCAGCTGTCTGTCAGTGGAGCTGGAGATCGCCGCCCAGCTGCACGAGAAGCAGATACTGCAGATCCAGTCGCTGCTGTGCGACAACCCCATCCGCACTGCCATGGCAGTGGACCAAGGACCAAGGGCCAAAGGGCCAAACACTTTCACTCGTTCACTCAACCTGAACCCCACTCCCCCTGTCCCCCCCCCCACACCCCCTATCCCCATCCTTCTCCCAGGCATTCGGCCTGCAGCTGTCAGTGGAGCTGGAGATCGCGGCCCAGCTGCACGAGAAGCATATCCTGCAGATCCAGTCGCTCCTGTGCGACACGCTACTCACCGACAACCCCATCCGCGCGCTCGTCTCCTCCGCGCCCAACATCACCGACCTCCTCCCCTGCGACGGCGCCGCCGTGGTCTTCCGCGGGGAGGTGTCCCGCTTGGGCGTGGCCCCCTCGGAGGAGATGATTGGGGAGCTCATTAGGTGGCTGCAGAAGGAGCACTGCGGGTCGAGCGGGTTGAGCACGGATAGCTTGAAGGGTGCAGGGTTCCCGCATGCGGAGGCGCTGGGCGTGGACGTGTGCGGCATGGCTGTCGTGTGCTTCTCCCCGAGTGACGAGCAGCAGCAGCAGCAGAACAGGGATGCTGCCTCTCCTGCATCCACAACATCAGCAGCAGTGGCAGGGGGCGGTGGCCCCAGTGCGACGGGCGGCGACTACCTGTTCTGGTTCCGGTCGCACGTGGAGAAGCACATCACGTGGAGCGGTGCCCGCCACGACCCCAAGGACGTGGACGACGTGAAGCGCCGCAACCCGCGCGCCTCCTTCAAGAGCTTCCTGGAGGTGGTCAGGCATAGTTCGCAGCCGTGGGTGGATGTGGAGCTGGACGCGGTGCACAGCCTTCAAGATCTGCTGTGCAAGTCGGTCAGGCGCAAGGAGAGCACGGGACGCCTGATTACGATGGGCAAGGAGGTGAGTGTATTTTGAGTCGACTCAAAAGGTGTATTTTGAGTCGACTCAAAAGGTCTGATTACGATGGGCAAGGAGGTGAGAGTATTTTGAGTCGACTCCCAAGGTGTATTTTGAGTCGACTCAAAAGGTGTATTTTGAGTCGACTCAAAATACACCTAATTACGATGGGCAAGGAGGTGAGTGAGAGCCGTGAGCAGGTGAGTGTTGCGAGGACTGGGGCACGACCCCCCCAAGGACGTGGATGACGTGCAGTGCCGCAACCCGAGCGCCTCTTTCAAGAGCTTCTTGGAGGTGGTCAGGCATAGGTCGCAGCCGTGGGTGGATGTGGAGGTGGACGCCGTGCACAGCCTGCAGGACCTGCCGTGCAGGTCGGTGCGGAGGAAGGCGCCTAAAAAATAGACTCCTCGCGCATCTATTTTTGAGGCACCTCAAAAATGGACCTGCCGTGCAGGTCGGTGCACAGGAAGGAGAGCACGGGGCGGCTCATCACCATGTGCAAGGAGGTGAGACTCTTGAAGCGTGAATTGTCGTCAGGCACCAGTCAGGCACCGGTCAGACGGCAGCTGATCAGCATGTATTGTCCTTCAAATCGTTCCTAAAGGTCGTCAGGCACAGGCAACGCATATAGTGGTCAAGACTCTCAGAATCGTGTTGTGAGTCGTGCGTTGCAGCAGCCCAACTAGTTCGTTTCTGGACGTGGTGGGGCGGCTGATCACGATGGGCAAGCAAGCAGGTGAGTGGATGAGGCGCGTCAGAGCGAGACCATCCCCTCCCACATGGCTCCATGAGATGCCCTGCTCTGCCATTATGAGCTGGGCCATGATCTGCCCTGCTCTGCCATTATGAGCTGGGCCATGATCTGCCTGCTCTGCCATTATGAGCTGGGCCATGATCTGCCCTGCTCTGCCATTATGAGCTGGGCCATGATCTGCCCTGCTCTGCCATTATGAGCTGGGCCATGATCTGCCTGCTCTGCCATTATGAGCTGGGCCATGATCTGCCCTGCTCTGCCATTATGAGCTGGGCCATGATCTGCCCTGCTCTGCCATTATGAGCTGGGCCATGATCTGCCCTGCTCTGCCATTATGAGCTGGGCCATGATCTGCCCTGCTCTGCCATTATGAGCTGGGCCATGATCTGCCCTGCTCTGCCATTATGAGCTGGGCCATGATCTGCCTGCTCTGCCATTATGAGCTGGGCCATGATCTGCCCTGCTCTGCCATTATGAGCTGGGCCATGATCTGCCCTGCTCTGCCATTATGAGCTGGGCCATGATCTGCCCTGCTCTGCCATTATGAGCTGGGCCATGATCTGCCTGCTCTGCCATTATGAGCTGGGCCATGATCTGCCCTGCTCTGCCATTATGAGCTGGGCCATGATCTGCCCTGCTCTGCCATTATGAGCTGGGCCATGATCTGCCCTGCTCTGCCATTATGAGCTGGGCCATGATCTGCCCTGCTCTGCCATTATGAGCTGGGCCATGATCTGCCCTGCTCTGCCATTATGAGCTGGGCCATGATCTGCCCTGCTCTGCCATTATGAGCTGGGCCATGATCTGCCCTGCTCTGCCATTATGAGCTGGGCCATGATCTGCCCTGCTCTGCCATTATGAGCTGGGCCATGATCTGCCCTGCTCTGCCATTATGAGCTGGGCCATGATCTGCCCTGCTCTGCCATTATGAGCTGGGCCATGATCTGCCCTGCTCTGCCATTATGAGCTGGGCCATGATCTGCCCTGCTCTGCCATTATGAGCTGGGCCATGATCTGCCCTGCTCTGCCATTATGAGCTGGGCCATGATCTGCCCTGCTCTGCCATTATGAGCTGGGCCATGATCTGCCCTGCTCTGCCATTATGAGCTGGGCCATGATCTGCCCTGCTCTGCCATTATGAGCTGGGCCATGATCTGCCCTGCTCTGCCATTATGAGCTGGGCCATGATCTGCCCTGCTCTGCCATTATGAGCTGGGCCATGATCTGCCCTGCTCTGCCATTATGAGCTGGGCCATGATCTGCCCTGCTCTGCCATTATGAGCTGGGCCATGATCTGCCCTGCTCTGCCATTATGAGCTGGGCCATGATCTGCCCTGCTCTGCCATTATGAGCTGGGCCATGATCTGCCCTGCTCTGCCATTATGAGCTGGGCCATGATCTGCCCTGCTCTGCCATTATGAGCTGGGCCATGATCTGCCCTGCTCTGCCATTATGAGCTGGGCCATGATCTGCCCTGCTCTGCCATTATGAGCTGGGCCATGATCTGCCCTGCTCTGCCATTATGAGCTGGGCCATGATCTGCCCTGCTCTGCCATTATGAGCTGGGCCATGATCTGCCCTGCTCTGCCATTATGAGCTGGGCCATGATCTGCCCTGCTCTGCCATTATGAGCTGGGCCATGATCTGCCCTGCTCTGCCATTATGAGCTGGGCCATGATCTGCCCTGCTCTGCCATTATGAGCTGGGCCATGATCTGCCCTGCTCTGCCATTATGAGCTGGGCCATGATCTGCCCTGCTCTGCCATTATGAGCTGGGCCATGATCTGCCCTGCTCTGCCATTATGAGCTGGGCCATGATCTGCCCTGCTCTGCCATTATGAGCTGGGCCATGATCTGCCCTGCTCTGCCATTATGAGCTGGGCCATGATCTGCCTGCTCTGCCATTATGAGCTGGGCCATGATCTGCCCTGCTCTGCCATTATGAGCTGGGCCATGATCTGCCCTGCTCTGCCATTATGAGCTGGGCCATGATCTGCCCTGCTCTGCCATTATGAGCTGGGCCATGATCTGCCCTGCTCTGCCATTATGAGCTGGGCCATGATCTGCCCTGCTCTGCCATTATGAGCTGGGCCATGATCTGCCCTGCTCTGCCATTATGAGCTGGGCCATGATCTGCCCTGCTCTGCCATTATGAGCTGGGCCATGATCTGCCCTGCTCTGCCATTATGAGCTGGGCCATGATCTGCCCTGCTCTGCCATTATGAGCTGGGCCATGATCTGCCCTGCTCTGCCATTATGAGCTGGGCCATGATCTGCCCTGCTCTGCCATTATGAGCTGGGCCATGATCTGCCTGCTCTGCCATTATGAGCTGGGCCATGATCTGCCTGCTCTGCCATTATGAGCTGGGCCATGATCTGCCTGCTCTGCCATTATGAGCTGGGCCATGATCTGCCCTGCTCTGCCATTATGAGCTGGGCCATGATCTGCCCTGCTCTGCCATTATGAGCTGGGCCATGATCTGCCCTGCTCTGCCATTATGAGCTGGGCCATGATCTGCCCTGCTCTGCCATTATGAGCTGGGCCATGATCTGCCTGCTCTGCCATTATGAGCTGGGCCATGATCTGCCCTGCTCTGCCATTATGAGCTGGGCCATGATCTGCCCTGCTCTGCCATTATGAGCTGGGCCATGATCTGCCCTGCTCTGCCATTATGAGCTGGGCCATGATCTGCCCTGCTCTGCCATTATGAGCTGGGCCATGATCTGCCCTGCTCTGCCATTATGAGCTGGGCCATGATCTGCCCTGCTCTGCCATTATGAGCTGGGCCATGATCTGCCTGCTCTGCCATTATGAGCTGGGCCATGATCTGCCCTGCTCTGCCATTATGAGCTGGGCCATGATCTGCCCTGCTCTGCCATTATGAGCTGGGCCATGATCTGCCCTGCTCTGCCATTATGAGCTGGGCCATGATCTGCCCTGCTCTGCCATTATGAGCTGGGCCATGATCTGCCCTGCTCTGCCATTATGAGCTGGGCCATGATCTGCCCTGCTCTGCCATTATGAGCTGGGCCATGATCTGCCTGCTCTGCCATTATGAGCTGGGCCATGATCTGCCCTGCTCTGCCATTATGAGCTGGGCCATGATCTGCCCTGCTCTGCCATTATGAGCTGGGCCATGATCTGCCCTGCTCTGCCATTATGAGCTGGGCCATGATCTGCCCTGCTCTGCCATTATGAGCTGGGCCATGATCTGCCCTGCTCTGCCATTATGAGCTGGGCCATGATCTGCCCTGCTCTGCCATTATGAGCTGGGCCATGATCTGCCCTGCTCTGCCATTATGAGCTGGGCCATGATCTGCCTGCTCTGCCATTATGAGCTGGGCCATGATCTGCCCTGCTCTGCCATTATGAGCTGGGCCATGATCTGCCTGCTCTGCCATTATGAGCTGGGCCATGATCTGCCTGCTCTGCCATTATGAGCTGGGCCATGATCTGCCTGCTCTGCCATTATGAGCTGGGCCATGATCTGCCCTGCTCTGCCATTATGAGCTGGGCCATGATCTGCCCTGCTCTGCCATTATGAGCTGGGCCATGATCTGCCCTGCTCTGCCATTATGAGCTGGGCCATGATCTGCCCTGCTCTGCCATTATGAGCTGGGCCATGATCTGCCCTGCTCTGCCATTATGAGCTGGGCCATGATCTGCCTGCTCTGCCATTATGAGCTGGGCCATGATCTGCCCTGCTCTGCCATTATGAGCTGGGCCATGATCTGCCCTGCTCTGCCATTATGAGCTGGGCCATGATCTGCCTGCTCTGCCATTATGAGCTGGGCCATGATCTGCCCTGCTCTGCCATTATGAGCTGGGCCATGATCTGCCTGCTCTGCCATTATGAGCTGGGCCATGATCTGCCTGCTCTGCCATTATGAGCTGGGCCATGATCTGCCCTGCTCTGCCATTATGAGCTGGGCCATGATCTGCCCTGCTCTGCCATTATGAGCTGGGCCATGATCTGCCCTGCTCTGCCATTATGAGCTGGGCCATGATCTGCCCTGCTCTGCCATTATGAGCTGGGCCATGATCTGCCCTGCTCTGCCATTATGAGCTGGGCCATGATCTGCCCTGCTCTGCCATTATGAGCTGGGCCATGATCTGCCCTGCTCTGCCATTATGAGCTGGGCCATGATCTGCCCTGCTCTGCCATTATGAGCTGGGCCATGATCTGCCCTGCTCTGCCATTATGAGCTGGGCCATGATCTGCCTGCTCTGCCATTATGAGCTGGGCCATGATCTGCCTGCTCTGCCATTATGAGCTGGGCCATGATCTGCCTGCTCTGCCATTATGAGCTGGGCCATGATCTGCCCTGCTCTGCCATTATGAGCTGGGCCATGATCTGCCTGCTCTGCCATTATGAGCTGGGCCATGATCTGCCCTGCTCTGCCATTATGAGCTGGGCCATGATCTGCCCTGCTCTGCCATTATGAGCTGGGCCATGATCTGCCCTGCTCTGCCATTATGAGCTGGGCCATGATCTGCCCTGCTCTGCCATTATGAGCTGGGCCATGATCTGCCTGCTCTGCCATTATGAGCTGGGCCATGATCTGCCCTGCTCTGCCATTATGAGCTGGGCCATGATCTGCCCTGCTCTGCCATTATGAGCTGGGCCATGATCTGCCCTGCTCTGCCATTATGAGCTGGGCCATGATCTGCCCTGCTCTGCCATTATGAGCTGGGCCATGATCTGCCTGCTCTGCCATTATGAGCTGGGCCATGATCTGCCTGCTCTGCCATTATGAGCTGGGCCATGATCTGCCTGCCGCCATGACTCATGACTCCTGCTCTGCCATTATGAGCTGGGCCATGATCTGCCTGCTCTGCCATTATGAGCTGGGCCATGATCTGCCCTGCTCTGCCATTATGAGCTGGGCCATGATCTGCCCTGCTCTGCCATTATGAGCTGGGCCATGATCTGCCCTGCTCTGCCATTATGAGCTGGGCCATGATCTGCCCTGCTCTGCCATTATGAGCTGGGCCATGATCTGCCTGCTCTGCCATTATGAGCTGGGCCATGATCTGCCTGCTCTGCCATTATGAGCTGGGCCATGATCTGCCCTGCTCTGCCATTATGAGCTGGGCCATGATCTGCCCTGCTCTGCCATTATGAGCTGGGCCATGATCTGCCCTGCTCTGCCATTATGAGCTGGGCCATGATCTGCCCTGCTCTGCCATTATGAGCTGGGCCATGATCTGCCCTGCTCTGCCATTATGAGCTGGGCCATGATCTGCCCTGCTCTGCCATTATGAGCTGGGCCATGATCTGCCCTGCTCTGCCATTATGAGCTGGGCCATGATCTGCCCTGCTCTGCCATTATGAGCTGGGCCATGATCTGCCCTGCTCTGCCATTATGAGCTGGGCCATGATCTGCCTGCTCTGCCATTATGAGCTGGGCCATGATCTGCCTGCTCTGCCATTATGAGCTGGGCCATGATCTGCCCTGCTCTGCCATTATGAGCTGGGCCATGATCTGCCCTGCTCTGCCATTATGAGCTGGGCCATGATCTGCCCTGCTCTGCCATTATGAGCTGGGCCATGATCTGCCTGCTCTGCCATTATGAGCTGGGCCATGATCTGCCCTGCTCTGCCATTATGAGCTGGGCCATGATCTGCCTGCTCTGCCATTATGAGCTGGGCCATGATCTGCCTGCTCTGCCATTATGAGCTGGGCCATGATCTGCCTGCTCTGCCATTATGAGCTGGCTGATCTGCCCTGCTCTGCCATTATGAGCTGGGCCATGATCTGCCCTGCTCTGCCATTATGAGCTGGGCCATGATCTGCCCTGCTCTGCCATTATGAGCTGGGCCATGATCTGCCCTGCTCTGCCATTATGAGCTGGGCCATGATCTGCCTGCTCTGCCATTATGAGCTGGGCCATGATCTGCCCTGCTCTGCCATTATGAGCTGGGCCATGATCTGCCTGCTCTGCCATTATGAGCTGGGCCATGATCTGCCCTGCTCTGCCATTATGAGCTGGGCCATGATCTGCCTGCTCTGCCATTATGAGCTGGGCCATGATCTGCCTGCTCTGCCATTATGAGCTGGGCCATGATCTGCCTGCTCTGCCATTATGAGCTGGGCCATGATCTGCCCTGCTCTGCCATTATGAGCTGGGCCATGATCTGCCCTGCTCTGCCATTATGAGCTGGGCCATGATCTGCCCTGCTCTGCCATTATGAGCTGGGCCATGATCTGCCCTGCTCTGCCATTATGAGCTGGGCCATGATCTGCCCTGCTCTGCCATTATGAGCTGGGCCATGATCTGCCCTGCTCTGCCATTATGAGCTGGGCCATGATCTGCCCTGCTCTGCCATTATGAGCTGGGCCATGATCTGCCTGCTCTGCCATTATGAGCTGGGCCATGATCTGCCCTGCTCTGCCATTATGAGCTGGGCCATGATCTGCCCTGCTCTGCCATTATGAGCTGGGCCATGATCTGCCTGCTCTGCCATTATGAGCTGGGCCATGATCTGCCTGCTCTGCCATTATGAGCTGGGCCATGATCTGCCCTGCTCTGCCATTATGAGCTGGGCCATGATCTGCCTGCTCTGCCATTATGAGCTGGGCCATGATCTGCCTGCTCTGCCATTATGAGCTGGGCCATGATCTGCCTGCTCTGCCATTATGAGCTGGGCCATGATCTGCCCTGCTCTGCCATTATGAGCTGGGCCATGATCTGCCTGCTCTGCCATTATGAGCTGGGCCATGATCTGCCTGCTCTGCCATTATGAGCTGGGCCATGATCTGCCCTGCTCTGCCATTATGAGCTGGGCCATGATCTGCCCTGCTCTGCCATTATGAGCTGGGCCATGATCTGCCCTGCTCTGCCATTATGAGCTGGGCCATGATCTGCCCTGCTCTGCCATTATGAGCTGGGCCATGATCTGCCCTGCTCTGCCATTATGAGCTGGGCCATGATCTGCCTGCTCTGCCATTATGAGCTGGGCCATGATCTGCCCTGCTCTGCCATTATGAGCTGGGCCATGATCTGCCTGCTCTGCCATTATGAGCTGGGCCATGATCTGCCCTGCTCTGCCATTATGAGCTGGGCCATGATCTGCCCTGCTCTGCCATTATGAGCTGGGCCATGATCTGCCTGCTCTGCCATTATGAGCTGGGCCATGATCTGCCCTGCTCTGCCATTATGAGCTGGGCCATGATCTGCCTGCTCTGCCATTATGAGCTGGGCCATGATCTGCCTGCTCTGCCATTATGAGCTGGGCCATGATCTGCCTGCTCTGCCATTATGAGCTGGGCCATGATCTGCCTGCTCTGCATTTGATCTTTGCCTCTCCCATTATGAGCTGGGCCATGATCTGCCCTGCTCTGCCATTATGAGCTGGGCCATGATCTGCCTGCTCTGCCATTATGAGCTGGGCCATGATCTGCCCTGCTCTGCCATTATGAGCTGGGCCATGATCTGCCTGCTCTGCCATTATGAGCTGGGCCATGATCTGCCCTGCTCTGCCATTATGAGCTGGGCCATGATCTGCCTGCTCTGCCATTATGAGCTGGGCCATGATCTGCCCTGCTCTGCCATTATGAGCTGGGCCATGATCTGCCTGCTCTGCCATTATGAGCTGGGCCATGATCTGCCCTGCTCTGCCATTATGAGCTGGGCCATGATCTGCCTGCTCTGCCATTATGAGCTGGGCCATGATCTGCCTGCTCTGCCATTATGAGCTGGGCCATGATCTGCCTGCTCTGCCATTATGAGCTGGGCCATGATCTGCCTGCTCTGCCATTATGAGCTGGGCCATGATCTGCCTGCTCTGCCATTATGAGCTGGGCCATGATCTGCCCTGCTCTGCCATTATGAGCTGGGCCATGATCTGCCTGCTCTGCCATTATGAGCTGGGCCATGATCTGCCCTGCTCTGCCATTATGAGCTGGGCCATGATCTGCCCTGCTCTGCCATTATGAGCTGGGCCATGATCTGCCTGCTCTGCCATTATGAGCTGGGCCATGATCTGCCTGCTCTGCCATTATGAGCTGGGCCATGATCTGCCTGCTCTGCCATTATGAGCTGGGCCATGATCTGCCCTGCTCTGCCATTATGAGCTGGGCCATGATCTGCCTGCTCTGCCATTATGAGCTGGGCCATGATCTGCCCTGCTCTGCCATTATGAGCTGGGCCATGATCTGCCTGCTCTGCCTATGAGCTGGGCCATGATCTGCCCTGCTCTGCATTATGAGCTGGGCCATGATCTGCCCTGCTCTGCCATTATGAGCTGGGCCATGATCTGCCCTGCTCTGCCATTATGAGCTGGGCCATGATCTGCCCTGCTCTGCCATTATGAGCTGGGCCATGATCTGCCCTGCTCTGCCATTATGAGCTGGGCCATGATCTGCCCTGCTCTGCCATTATGAGCTGGGCCATGATCTGCCCTGCTCTGCCATTATGAGCTGGGCCATGATCTGCCTGCTCTGCCATTATGAGCTGGCCATGATCTGCCTGCTCTGCCATTATGAGCTGGGCCATGATCTGCCTGCTCTGCCATTATGAGCTGGGCCATGATCTGCCTGCTCTGCCATTATGAGCTGGGCCATGATCTGCCTGCTCTGCCATTATGAGCTGGGCCATGATCTGCCTGCTCTGCCATTATGAGCTGGGCCATGATCTGCCCTGCTCTGCCATTATGAGCTGGGCCATGATCTGCCCTGCTCTGCCATTATGAGCTGGGCCATGATCTGCCCTGCTCTGCCATTATGAGCTGGGCCATGATCTGCCCTGCTCTGCCATTATGAGCTGGGCCATGATCTGCCTGCTCTGCCATTATGAGCTGGGCCATGATCTGCCCTGCTCTGCCATTATGAGCTGGGCCATGATCTGCCTGCTCTGCCATTATGAGCTGGGCCATGATCTGCCTGCTCTGCCATTATGAGCTGGGCCATGATCTGCCCTGCTCTGCCATTATGAGCTGGGCCATGATCTGCCCTGCTCTGCCATTATGAGCTGGGCCATGATCTGCCCTGCTCTGCCATTATGAGCTGGGCCATGATCTGCCTGCTCTGCCATTATGAGCTGGGCCATGATCTGCCTGCTCTGCCATTATGAGCTGGGCCATGATCTGCCTGCTCTGCCATTATGAGCTGGGCCATGATCTGCCTGCTCTGCCATTATGAGCTGGGCCATGATCTGCCTGCTCTGCCATTATGAGCTGGGCCATGATCTGCCCTGCTCTGCCATTATGAGCTGGGCCATGATCTGCCTGCTCTGCCATTATGAGCTGGGCCATGATCTGCCCTGCTCTGCCATTATGAGCTGGGCCATGATCTGCCCTGCTCTGCCATTATGAGCTGGGCCATGATCTGCCCTGCTCTGCCATTATGAGCTGGGCCATGATCTGCCTGCTCTGCCATTATGAGCTGGGCCATGATCTGCCTGCTCTGCCATTATGAGCTGGGCCATGATCTGCCCTGCTCTGCCATTATGAGCTGGGCCATGATCTGCCTGCTCTGCCATTATGAGCTGGGCCATGATCTGCCCTGCTCTGCCATTATGAGCTGGGCCATGATCTGCCCTGCTCTGCCATTATTGAGCTGGGCCATGATCTGCCCTGCTCTGCCATTATGAGCTGGGCCATGATCTGCCTGCTCTGCCATTATGAGCTGGGCCATGATCTGCCCTGCTCTGCCATTATGAGCTGGGCCATGATCTGCCTGCTCTGCCATTATGAGCTGGGCCATGATCTGCCTGCTCTGCCATTATGAGCTGGGCCATGATCTGCCTGCTCTGCCATTATGAGCTGGGCCATGATCTGCCCTGCTCTGCCATTATGAGCTGGGCCATGATCTGCCCTGCTCTGCCATTATGAGCTGGGCCATGATCTGCCCTGCTCTGCCATTATGAGCTGGGCCATGATCTGCCCTGCTCTGCCATTATGAGCTGGGCCATGATCTGCCTGCTCTGCCATTATGAGCTGGGCCATGATCTGCCTGCTCTGCCATTATGAGCTGGGCCATGATCTGCCTGCTCTGCCATTATGAGCTGGGCCATGATCTGCCCTGCTCTGCCATTATGAGCTGGGCCATGATCTGCCTGCTCTGCCATTATGAGCTGGGCCATGATCTGCCCTGCTCTGCCATTATGAGCTGGGCCATGATCTGCCTGCTCTGCCATTATGAGCTGGGCCATGATCTGCCTGCTCTGCCATTATGAGCTGGGCCATGATCTGCCTGCTCTGCCATTATGAGCTGGGCCATGATCTGCCTGCTCTGCCATTATGAGCTGGGCCATGATCTGCCTGCTCTGCCATTATGAGCTGGGCCATGATCTGCCTGCTCTGCCATTATGAGCTGGGCCATGATCTGCCCTGCTCTGCCATTATGAGCTGGGCCATGATCTGCCCTGCTCTGCCATTATGAGCTGGGCCATGATCTGCCCTGCTCTGCCATTATGAGCTGGGCCATGATCTGCCCTGCTCTGCCATTATGAGCTGGGCCATGATCTGCCTGCTCTGCCATTATGAGCTGGGCCATGATCTGCCCTGCTCTGCCATTATGAGCTGGGCCATGATCTGCCTGCTCTGCCATTATGAGCTGGGCCATGATCTGCCCTGCTCTGCCATTATGAGCTGGGCCATGATCTGCCTGCTCTGCCATTATGAGCTGGGCCATGATCTGCCTGCTCTGCCATTATGAGCTGGGCCATGATCTGCCTGCTCTGCCATTATGAGCTGGGCCATGATCTGCCTGCTCTGCCATTATGAGCTGGCCATGATCTGCCCTGCTCTGCCATTATGAGCTGGGCCATGATCTGCCCTGCTCTGCCATTATGAGCTGGGCCATGATCTGCCCTGCTCTGCCATTATGAGCTGGGCCATGATCTGCCTGCTCTGCCATTATGAGCTGGGCCATGATCTGCCTGCTCTGCCATTATGAGCTGGGCCATGATCTGCCTGCTCTGCCATTATGAGCTGGGCCATGATCTGCCTGCTCTGCCATTATGAGCTGGGCCATGATCTGCCCTGCTCTGCCATTATGAGCTGGGCCATGATCTGCCTGCTCTGCCATTATGAGCTGGGCCATGATCTGCCTGCTCTGCCATTATGAGCTGGGCCATGATCTGCCTGCTCTGCCATTATGAGCTGGCCATGATCTGCCCTGCTCTGCCATTATGAGCTGGGCCATGATCTGCCCTGCTCTGCCATTTATGAGCTGGGCCATGATCTGCCCTGCTCTGCCATTATGAGCTGGGCCATGATCTGCCCTGCTCTGCCATTATGAGCTGGGCCATGATCTGCCTGCTCTGCCATTATGAGCTGGGCCATGATCTGCCTGCTCTGCCATTATGAGCTGGGCCATGATCTGCCCTGCTCTGCCATTATGAGCTGGGCCATGATCTGCCTGCTCTGCCATTATGAGCTGGGCCATGATGCCTGCTCTGCATTATAGCTGGGCCATGATCTGCCTGCTCTGCCATTATGAGCCATGATCTGCCCTGCTCTGCCATTATGAGCTGGGCCATGATCTGCCTGCTCTGCCATTATGAGCTGGGCCATGATCTGCCCTGCTCTGCCATTATGAGCTGGGCCATGATCTGCCCTGCTCTAATGAGCTGGCCATGATCTGCCTGCTCTGCCATTATGAGCTGGCCATGATCTGCCTGCTCTGCCATTATGAGCTGGGCCATGATCTGCCTGCTCTGCCATTATGAGCTGGGCCATGATCTGCCTGCTCTGCCATTATGAGCTGGGCCATGATCTGCCTGCTCTGCCATTATGAGCTGGGCCATGATCTGCCTGCTCTGCCATTATGAGCTGGGCCATGATCTGCCTGCTCTGCCATTATGGCATGATCTGCCTGCTCTGCCATTATGAGCTGGGCCATGATCTGCCTGCTCTGCCATTATGAGCTGGGCCATGATCTGCCTGCTCTGCCATTATGAGCTGGGCCATGATCTGCCTGCTCTGCCATTATGAGCTGGGCCATGATCTGCCTGCTCTGCCATTATGAGCTGGGCCATGATCTGCCCTGCTCTGCCATTATGAGCTGGGCCATGATCTGCCTGCTCTGCCATTATGAGCTGGGCCATGATCTGCCCTGCTCTGCCATTATGAGCTGGGCCATGATCTGCCTGCTCTGCCATTATGAGCTGGGCCATGATCTGCCTGCTCTGCCATTATGAGCTGGGCCATGATCTGCCCTGCTCTGCCATTATGAGCTGGGCCATGATCTGCCTGCTCTGCCATTATGAGCTGGGCCATGATCTGCTGCTCTGCCATTATGAGCTGGGCCATGATCTGCCCTGCTCTGCCATTATGAGCTGGGCCATGATCTGCCTGCTCTGCCATTATGAGCTGGGCCATGATCTGCCTGCTCTGCCATTATGAGCTGGGCCATGATCTGCCTGCTCTGCCATTATGAGCTGGGCCATGATCTGCCCTGCTCTGCCATTATGAGCTGGCGTGGCCATGATCTGCCTGCTCTGCCATTATGAGCTGGGCCATGATCTGCCTGCTCTGCCATTATGAGCTGGGCCATGATTGCCTGCTCTGCCATTTATGAGCTGGGCCATGATCTGCCTGCTCTCCATTATGAGCTGGGCCATGATCTGCCCTGCTCTGCCATTATGAGCTGGGCCATGATCTGCCCTGCTCTGCCATTATGAGCTGGGCCATGATCTGCCCTGCTCTGCCATTATGAGCTGGGCCATGATCTGCCTGCTCTGCATTATGAGCTGGGCCATGATCTGCCTGCTCTGCCATTATGAGCTGGGCCATGATCTGCCTGCTCTGCCATTATGAGCTGGGCCATGATCTGCCCTGCTCTGCCATTATGAGCTGGGCCATGATCTGCCTGCTCTGCCATTATGAGCTGGGCCATGATCTGCCTGCTCTGCCATTATGAGCTGGGCCATGATCTGCCTGCTCTGCCATTATGAGCTGGGCCATGATCTGCCTGCTCTGCCTTATGACTGCGCGCCGCCATATACTGGCCTGATCTGCCTTCTGCCCATTATGCTGCCATTTTTTATTTGAGCTGGGCCATGATCTGCCTGCTCTGCCATTATGAGCTGGGCCATGATCTGCCCTGCTCTGCCATTATGAGCTGGGCCATGATCTGCCTGCTCTGCCATTATGAGCTGGGCCATGATCTGCCTGCTCTGCCATTATGAGCTGGGCCATGATCTGCCCTGCTCTGCCATTATGAGCTGGGCCATGATCTGCCTGCTCTGCCATTATGAAGCTGGGCCATGATCTGCCTGCTCTGCCATTTTGAGCTGGGCCATGATCTGCCTGCTCTGCCATTATGAGCTGGGCCATGATCTGCCTGCTCTGCCATTATGAGCTGGGCCATGATCTGCCTGCTCTGCTTATGAGCTGGGCCATGATCTGCCTGCTCTGCCATTATGAGCTGGGCCATGATCTGCCCTGCTCTGCCATTATGAGCTGGGGCCATGATCTGCCTGCTCTGCCATTATGAGCTGGGCCATGATCTGCCTGCTCTGCCATTATGAGCTGGGCCATGATCTGCCTGCTCTGCCATTATGAGCTGGGCCATGATCTGCCTGCTCTGCCATTATGAGCTGGGCCATGATCTGCCTGCTCTGCCATTATGAGCTGGGCCATGATCTGCCCTGCTCTGCCATTATGAGCTGGGCCATGATCTGCCTGCTCTGCCATTATGAGCTGGGCCAGATCTGGCCTGCTCTGCCATTATGAGCTGGGCCATGATCTGCCTGCTCTGCCATTATGAGCTGGGCCATGATCTGCCTGCTCTGCCATTATGAGCTGGGCATGATCTGCCTGCTCTGCCATTATGAGCTGGGCCATGATCTGCCTGCTCTGCCATTATGAGCTGGGCCATGATCTGCCTGCTCTGCCATTATGAGCTGGCCATGATCTGCCTGCTCTGCCATTATGAGCTGGGCCATGATCTGCCCTGCTCTGCCATTATGAGCTGGGCCATGATCTGCCTGCTCTGCCATTATGAGCTGGGCCATGATCTGCCTGCTCTGCCATTATGAGCTGGGCCATGATCTGCCTGCTCTGCCATTATGAGCTGGGCCATGATCTGCCTGCTCTGCCATTATGAGCTGGGCCATGATCTGCCTGCTCTGCCATTATGAGCTGGGCCATGAT
>BQMB01002399.1:0-54218 GCA_027943415.1 Closterium sp. NIES-67
ACCCCAGCACGTCCTGCACGCATGCACGCGGTGGGGAGCATGCACGCGGTGGGGAGTAGAGTCTGAGTCGCTGGAAAGCAGATGCAACGGAGCAGGCTCGTGTGCCCCTGGTCACTCCCAGCGTCCTGATGGCCTGCTGGTTGTACCCCAGCACGTCCTGCACGCATGCACACGGAAGGGACAAGTCCAAAGGGACGCGGATATACACGTGACTGGTCGCAGTGCTGGACGAACTCTCATGGCTGCACCACATCTCCTCCCGCTCAAAGGCGAAAGCTCGGTAGTGAGGGGATAACGTGAGCGAGTGGTAGTTCTTAGTACGCGCTACAGGCAAGAAGCATGGCTTTATGATGCTCTTCCGGGGTCGGTTTTGGCTTGAGAGGCAGGCTCTCCGACAATGCGTCCTTTGGAGATGCCGGTACTCAAGACGTCCCAGATGCTTCCAGCGTATATTTGTGCGGCTAGAGACGCTCAGGCGTGTACGTCTGAGGCACTCGCTTTACCATGAACGCTTTAGTGTCAAGAAAGCACTGCAAGCATGCCATTATAGCTCAATGGCTCAAATGCTGCTCAATGGCTGCTCCGTGTTGATCTAGCTGGAACGAAGGAGGCCAGGAGTTAGGGGGCTCTGCATCCGACATGCCTTGATGGTTGGGGAATAAATGGCGAAGTTGTAACTGTTTCCGGCGCACGCGAGCAACCACATTGAGCCAATGAGAGCGAGCCAGCGTCCCTTGGCGAAGCCATGCGATTTGCTTGCTTCGGCCATGGTCGTACAGAGCAATGCACTCCGAGCTGACGACCCCGCACGTTAGTGATCAACTCTTGTCACTCCGAGTCTGGTTCGCACGAATCCCCCGCGTTGAATGGTTAGTTGTGGCATTTGGCCATGCTCATTCCGGAAACACGCCGGCGATCGTAAAGGTGCACGTCCTCGCTTCTTCAATGCGGATATTGATCAGAAAAGAAGCTGCGTTATCATGGTGAGTGTGAAACCTGCTGATAACCGACGGAGTACGGTGGCCCTCACTTCGGCCTTTGCCATACATGCAACCTTGGCTCTTCCATTTACAACTAACTAGACTAGAGCCCTTCCTGGTTTGAATGCAGATTCCTGAGGGTCTTAGCTTCTGCAGTCAAATCAGTAGGGAAAATTATTCCTTTCGCCGTCAATACGTGCGAGTGATGACTTGGTGCCCTTTTCGAGGTTCGGAGCCAAAACAGGCAGCTATATGAAACCAGTCATCCAAGCTTGCTGCGAAACAAAACATTTTTGGGCTAGCATAGGTACGCAAATCAGGCAAGCAGGCTGCCCGGGGCAAAACAAAACAAACCCATTGGGGCCCGCATGCCGTTTCGGGTTGGGTAAACCCTTCACTCGCGGAGATATGTTTCGTGGGGTGGGTTCGGTATAGCTGGTTGGCGGGGCTATACTGCCTCGGTAAGTTTTAAACGCATAGAAACGCGCCATGTCAGCATGACGGCAGAAGAAATAATTTGCCCCACTGAGTTGATTGCATAAGCTAAAACCCCGATTCCTGATTCCTGAATCCTTCCTTCAGGGGCTTTTTTTGAGGCAGGAGGGGACTTTGGCGGGAAACCTCGGAGTTGGATTGGAGGATGCTGGTCGAAATTTGATGCGCTGTGCCGCCGGGCACACTGGATTGGTGCCACCTACACACACCCTTTTCGCCGAATGGCTTCCTTGTCTTCGTTATCAGCAATTCTTATGTAAAGAACCGTACCTGTGAAAAGGAGGTGAATAGAGTCACAATTTAAATAGTTCACATGTAATAAATGTAGTCAACATACTACTCGATGGTCAAAACAGCTCACATTTATTAATTAGAAAATAAGGTTTGACGGAACCGCCCTCCTATTCCATAAGCTAAAGCATAACAATCTTCCTATCTAGCAAGCTTGGACGAACCACCAGCAATTCCAACAACCATATATCCCGTCTATTTCACTTGCCAATCTCGATGGCATGGCATGTCCCACAATTCCCCCCATTTACCTCGTCGTGCCTCTTCCCCCCATTTACCTCTTCTCACACATGCCTTCCTCTCGCCCTCTTCCTTGAAGCTTGGCCACCCTCAATGCTGCTACCCGTCTCCTCCCCTTCCCCTCCACCATACCCATTCTCCAGCACTCCTGGTTCCCCAACACCCCCATCCCTCCCACCCCTTCAATGCATCCTACCCCTCCGATACCCCCAACACCAACCGCCTCCCCTCCCCCCCCTGCTCCACAACACCCCCCACATGCATGCCGGGGTCCAACGCAAACATCGGAGTCTGCAGGCCGTTCATTGCCGCCGCTGCTGTGAACTTCCCTACGTGCGGAGCGGACTCCAACAGCGCCTTCGTCTTGCGCTTCTTCCGCCCTATGCGCACGGTGTCCATCTCCCCGTGCTTGCGCGCCAGGTTGTCGTAGTGCGCGCGCCACCGCGGCATCAGCTCCTCCCACCGCTGCCACTGCTTCCACGCGCCGGGGAACTTCAAGATCGTGATAAAATCGTCGTGCGACATCCGTTTCAGGCACGCCTGCTCCTCATCCGTCAGAATCGCCGACACCGCGCGAACGCCCAAGTGGACAATCATATACGCCGCGGCCGCGTACCCCTTGGCCGCTTCCATAGGGTCATCCCATGTTCCCAGCGTGTGTCGCTGGCCGTCGAAATCGATGGAGCTCTGGAACCGGCCGTAGAGGACCTTCACGCCGTGAAGCCCGGTGACAAGATTCGGCCGCCGCTTACCCGGTACGGAGTCGGTCGATTGATCGGACGGTAGGGAATTGACGACCATGGGAAGCTTGTAGCGCTCCGCTGCTGCTCCATTTAGGACTTTGGATTTTTCGGCTTTAGGCACAGGAGCCTGTGCTAGGGTTAGGCCGCCGTCGACGTTGGCCACGTGCGGCTGAAGCGCGTCGTTAGTGGCGTCGTTAGAGACGTGTAGCTGAAGCGTGCCGTTAGCGGAGTGAAGCTGAAGCTCGTCATTGATATCATGTCCCTGAAGCGCCATGGCTGTGACGGTTAGGAGGTTGTGATGCGGTGCAGTCAGGCTGAAACTGGCGGAAGGTGCCTAGGAACGGTAGGCCGCGGTAGAGTGCTTCTAAAAAAAGCAATAAGAGTCTGAGAAGGTAGAACGCGGTTATGGCGGAAGAGCAGAGATCTCCTACGCGGTTCAGAAAGGTGTGACGCTGGATCTGTTGCTCACGGGTGCGATAAGGTGGAACTCGGTGACAGCGGAAGAGTAGGGGTTTGGTCAGGTGGTGCGAGCGACCCTAGCTGTATTCGTGGGGGGAGGGAGAAGCTGAGTTCGAGGTGTGTGTGAGTAGCCTGGCAGAAGAGGAGGGGTTTCCTGAACTAGTCTGTGCGGTTCAGAAAGATTGTGGTGGTGGGCCTGTTGGTGACAGCTCAGCGAAGGTGAAACTTGGTGGTTGGGGAGGAAGGCTGGGGTTTCGTGCGCGGTCCAGACGGGTGCATGCAGTTGGGATCTGTGGGTGACAGCTGTGAGAAGGTGAAAATTGACGGTTCAGAAGGATATTTAGGCGTACTGTGCATTTCAGAGAGTGTAGTTTTTGGTTGACTGTGCGGGGGAGGGAGGGGGATGGTTGGGTTTGTTGGGTGGTTGGGTGGGGATGGCGGTGGTTGTGGTTTGGGGAGGAGAAGGCTTTCCTGCGTGATTCAGAATGGTGCGCGCGTGCAACGCCGAGTACGATGAGAACCAACAAGAATACACTTCGTGTTCGGTTCTGTGCGTTGGGGTTGGTGAAAATGAAATTGCAAGTCTTGCTTTGCCACACGTGCGAGGAAAGGGAGGAAAGGCGGTTCAGTACGGTAGACTTTCTTGTAGCGTGAAAGCATTCACCACCTGCAAAGTAGCAGCTTCGCGGTACAAGAGCTTCGATTGACACCTCTGTTAACGGTGCGCGAATATGCACTATAATACGTATATGATTACATTAGGTTGCAAAGCATGCTACAAAAGTACACTTCGAATTGCATCCGACTCAAGCTGCTGCCTCCACATCAGAAACATCAGCTTCCTGCTTGAACTGTCCTAGGGAGATCCCCAGGCGTTTCTGCTCCTGCAAGCCTCGTTTATTGAACACCACTGAGCCTCCATTGGCTGATTTGTACGTGATGACTGCACAGCTACACTTCTTGCACAATGTGATGCCACGTCCCCCGCCAACATGTACTGCAAGTGCACAATCCCAGAAAGAAAATGAAAACGGGAAGAAATGGATAGGGATGTCAATGGCTGTACATGCTGTATAAGATGTCTTGAAAGGCTTCTAAACACACCAAGAACGTCCAACATGTGGCATTACGAGTGGAAGGGGGACAGCGCAAAACTAGTGAATAGAGTGACGAGGAGTACGGCTGAGGGGAGGAGGTCACTCACATGCAAAGTTCGCTTCCCCTGTGATCCCAAAACAACCAGGTCGGCTTTTTCAGCCTCTGCCACCTTGGGTATCACCTTCCTCGGATCGCCCTCCTCCACCTTAACACGCGCTGCGGGGAACCCTTGGGAGCGTACGACTCTAGCGGCGTCGTTGATTGTAGCGCGGATAAACGCGTGGTGGGTCTTAATCTCCGCCTCTGGATCCGGGTAGCTGCTGTACAGAGATGTGAGATCCTGTCTGATGACGGAAGGGTCAAGAGAGACGGATTTATATTGGAAACGTGAGTAAGATGAGTGGATGTGAGAGGAGGAGATAACAAATGAGAGCTCGCGCTACGTAAGAAGATCTTTCAGCCATTCAACAGAGCAAAACACCATTGGGGAGCAAGGAAAAGGGGGGGTGAAGCACTGTTGAAAGAGCTCGTTTACCAACGTAATTGGTGGAGTGGAGCAGTGATAGGGAAGGGACGTGCACGGCGGTTCACATACCTGTGGGTCGAACATGTAATATGATCAGCGTGTCTTGGTCTGAGATTATCGACTTTAGAGCGAACAAAAGAGCAGCGTCGCTCGCGTCGCTGCCGTTAACGGCCACCAGGACTGTTCTAGGCCGCGGCACTGAGTTGGGTTGTTCCGCCGCTTCAACCATCGCGAACCAGCGTGTCGAGCAGGCGGAGCGGGGAACAGATGCACGAGGGAATTGGATGCGGGCGTGCAGAAGCGACAAGTGTAAGCTAGGCTTGCGGGCTTCCGCGCTGCTGGATCGATATTGATGCGGCTGATGAGGCTGATGGGGTCGCAACCACCTGTATTCTCGACTAGGACTAATAGCGTAGCTCGTGTAAAGCGGCAATGCGGGAAGTCGTGACTAAATTACTCTCTGGTTGAGGGACTACTGCTCGTTCATCTAAAGTTTACATAACTCCGCCGCTCGACAGGAGGAGAGACGACAAAGGATGGGCTTCAGGAAACAGACGAATCTGAGCCTCCAATAAACTCCTGCCAGGCGCTAACCGTAGCGGATTCTTCTGACTGAAGCTACGGCAAGCTCGTTCCTCGCAAGCGCAGAGGGAGGGAGACTCACTGCTGAGAAACGGTGGGTGCAATAAGCGCCTACTTCTGGGAGAATTCCAAGTTTCAACGCAGCGTCGTGGATGTACGGCCAGGGAAGTCCAGTGGATTTATCCGTCGTCTTCTAGCCGGAAATCGTCTGCAAGGGGGATCCTCTCGCACGCTCGCTCGCCCGCAACACCCAATTCCTGTTCGGGAATCACCATGGACACTCAAATTATGCCGGAGGCCGTGTTCCTGGTCCATACGGAATGGGCGTGGCGCGGTCCAATTTCGAATCGGAACAAAACAGTCTTTGCTTCCCTGGGGTCAGCCCTTCCTCGCATGATGGTGATGCGTCAAGGGGTTCAGATGACGTGGAATAAGAAACAAGCCACTGTCCAAAGAAATCCCTATCAGCGCCAAGCGCACCGCCATGCCTGTTCGGTTGGCTGTCCTCACTGTTCCCCTGACCACGACGCCTAGAAAAGCGGCAAGGGACATGTCTATGGCGACTCTCATTCACCCCGCTCCATGGTCGTTTCTGGGGACGGTGGGGGTTGCTCAGGTCACATTCCAGGCTGTTACGAACAGATGGCTTCCGAACAGATTCCACACTAGAAGGGTAGCTACCCGTGATTCCGAGAAGTCAAGGTGCTTCTCAGCATGATTTCAGAAATTTAAAAGGTAAACATAACCCATTTTCGGGGTTTTCCTATATTTCCGAGTGATGTGACTTCGAATCCGAACGCGAGCAGGGCGGATTTCTGAACACTCTCAGAAATTTTGAAGGAGATCCAAAAAATACTTGGGACGTGGTTCGGGAACGTCTGAATCCATCTACGAAGCAGGCAATTCCACTTCCGAGCAATCCCAAAAGTTCGGAGACCCACACATCTGTTCGGAGGTATCTGTTTCGAGGCCAGGAATGCCTCCTCACACCGTTACCTGTACAGTTGTTGGTTGGTTCGTTGAGTCGGGCTTTTGCTCTAGTGCTCGCAAGGTGAGAGACATGTGGGCGAATTGGAGGCTCAGGTGAGTGTTTGGGGATTTTCCACGCGGCTCGGCTCAGCCCGAATGTAGCCTTGAAAGGCGAACAGAAGGGCAGGATGTAGGGACTGTCGAGGGTGTTGCGTTGCGATGCGGCCGTGGGGAGATTCGGTTCGGAACGGAAACCGGGGAAACGGGAAAGTGGGAAGGGGGGAAGTAAGAAGGGGGAAAGTGGGAAGGGGGGAAGTGTGAATGGGGGAAGTGTGAAGGGGGAAGTGTGAAGGGGGGAAGTGTGAATGGGGGAAGTGTGAAGGGGGGAAGTGGAAGTTGGGGAGGGATGCTGGGGGGATGTCGGGGAGTGAGGGGTGGGGTGGAAAGGAGCTCGTGGGGGACCAAGTCTGTCTGGGCAGTGATGGTGACGGGCATTCAATTCAGTGTGTCGAGACTCGAGTTCTCCGCTCATCCGCGTGAACGACGTGGTACTGTATAGGCATCCAACTGGACTGTACATAGGCTTACAAAAACATGTGCTCTTACACAATTTTTGTCCCAAAGCCTCTGAGTAATGCTTTCGTCAAGTATGGAGGCATACGGTACAATGCGCCGCGCCATACCTCAACAGAGAAAGCGCCGTTAAATAGGCTGCCACGAATGCATTATCTTCTGGTTTCGAGAGCCATTATTTGTGGGTTTCATCCAACTTCCATCCACCTCGTGTGAAAATCACCCAGACTTACCGTACTTTCAGCGCACTTCCATATTGCACCAAGCGGTGGCAATTCGCTGTGGGAAGTCCACACTTTTTTTTTTTTTTTTCTAGGAGCTTAAATTAGGCAATGGTAGTGCACTTCCCTTTTCTTTACCAATATCGTAACCGTCATTCATTGTACACTGAGTGTGCTGCTGCAGAGCAACCTGCTGAGATACACACCTTATGCCCACTTGCATTGGAACTGCCACATGGCAAGGCAGTTATTGAACTCTGCGAGAAAGAGGGTGCCAAAAACGACAAGGAATTAAAAACAAGACACAGGTGGATGTTAGTTATTTTAGAAATCTACAAAACCTTTCACATAAGGATGCTACACTTAACATCTGCAATGTGGACCCGCTTGTCACCACTTGAATCGTCACTGCTATTTTCTTGAAAAGGAATGGTGAAAAATGAGAGTGGAACAAGAGTCCGGAATTCAGGCTTATACTGCTTCACGACCCGTGACGTGTGAATGCATAATAAGCATGAATTCCTGACCTTGTGTCAGAAACTTCGCGGCAAGATCAACTCACGACCACGATAATCTCTTCCAATCATGCTGATGCTGCAGAATTGTCACTGCGAACTTCCGGACATGAGGTCTGTCTGGACCTCCTTCTCTAGCAAACACTCACCGTGCAGCCGAGGGGATGCATGTTTTAGGCGCGCCTCAAAGGCATACTCTAAAGAAGCACTCACACTGTGTCGTGATGTTTTAGGTGCCTCAAAACCACAATTTTAAGAAACACTCACTGTGCAGCGGTGTAGATACATCATGAACACTTGTCACAATCCCAGCTCCCGAAAGAGAAGCAGATTCACGAGGAAGGACACCCGTTTCAGGTGAAACGGAAGGTGCTTCAGGTGAAACGCTGCCTACTTCAGGTGAGCTGCCAGGTGTGAGGGCCGGCAGGTGGAATCTGCGGTTGCCTGATGACGTGGCGGCTAGCGGCAGGCAGGGGTGGAAGGAGAATCCATTGACGGTATCTGGGAGGGAGAAAGGGATACGGGGTAGCGGGATAAGGGGTGGCGGGATAAGGGGTGGCGGGATAAGGGGTGGCGGGATACGGGGTGGCGGGATACGGGGTGGCGGGATCAGGGGTGGCGGGATATGGGGTGGCGCACAGAAAGGTGGAATGCATATGAGGAGAAATGCCATGGCTGCAGCAATGGAGCTGGAAGCGAGGTAAGAAACCCACACCTGACCATTCTCAACATCCGTCCACCATTCCGCACCACACTGTACTGCATTGCACAGAGGCATCAATGTTACCTTGAGCAGCCTGGAAGGATGCGACCTTGGAACCGGACGCGAGGTCAAACACCCACACCTGACCATCCTGCAGTTGAGAGCGGGGGCGGTTAAGAGGGGGGTTGGTTGAGAGGGGGAGCGGTTGAGAGGGGGAGCGGTTGAGAGAAGGAGTGGTTGAAATGGGGCATGCTTTTCACAGGGTGAAGTGGGTAAGTGTAGTTGAGGCAAGAGGTGGCACATCAAAAGCACCCCATCCCCCGTCATGCCTTCACATTCATGTGGCCATGCACCCACCCACCCACCCACCCACCCACCCACCCACGCACCCACCCACCCACCCACCCACGCACCATACCTTCATGCACCATACCCCTCTTCCCGCCTCACCTCTCCTCCTGTGGCTAGATGCCGGTTGGATGGGTCGATGTCAAACGCGATGCGCTGATTGGTGGACGTCACGCACCGATGCATGCTGAGTGGGAATATAGGTATAAAGCGTGACGGCAGTAAGGGTGGATTGTAAGAGACGAATCGATTCACTTGTCTCGTTTCGTCTCCTAATAGAGACAAGTGGATCATATCGTCTCATAGAGACAAGTGGATCATATCGTCTCCTCATAGAGACAAGTGGATCATATCGTCTCCTCATAGAGACAAGTGGATCATATCGTCTCATAGAGACAAGTGGATCATATCGTCTCCTCATAGAGACAAGTGGATCATATCGTCTCATAGAGACAAGTGGATCATATCGTCTCCTCATAGAGACACGTGGATCGTTTCATCCCCTCGTATAGAGACAAGTGGGTCATGAGAGACGAATAGACGAAACATCTCCATCCATATGCGTACAGGTTTCCTCCTGCATGGATATTCAAATCCAGATAGATATCTTCCAGTGTAGGTCTGTCCAGATCCCCAAACCCACATATGTCCAGAGATCCCCAAACCCACATAGCAAAACACACCTGTAAACAGCGCCTGCTGTATTCCGCACATCCCAGCAGTAAATGGTGGGATCCTGGGGAATCGATGGGAAGGAGAGGACTGGTACAACTGAGCGCCAGGAATGGAATAGTGAACATAAGGCTTGAATGCAACAGAAGGGATGCCCCATATGTGATTTTTGAGTCGACTAAAAAATCACCTGGGAATGAGAGGAGAGGAGTGGTACAACTGAATGTCGGGAATGAGAGGAGTGGTACAACTGAATGTCAGGAATGAGAGGAGTGGTACAACTGAATGTCAGGAATGAGAGGAGTGGTACAACTGAATGTCAGGAATGAGAGGAGTGGTACAACTGAATGTCAGGAATGAGAGGAGTGGTACAACTGAATGTCAGGAATGAGAGGAGTGGTACAACTGAATGTCAGGAATGAGAGGAGTGGTACAACTGAATGTCGGGAATGAGAGGAGTGGTACAACTGAATGTCAGGAATGAGAGGAGTGGTACAACTGAATGTCGGGAATGAGAGGAGTGGTACAACTGAATGTCAGGAATGAGAGGAGTGGTACAACTGAATGTCAGGAATGAGAGGAGTGGTACAACTGAATGTCGGGAATGAGAGGAGTGGTACAACTGAGTGTCGGGAATGAGAGGAGTGGTACAGCTGAATGTCAGGAATGAGAGGAGTGGTACAACTGAATGTCGGGAATGAGAGGAGTGGTACAACTGAATGTCGGGAATGAGAGGAGAGGAGTGGTACAGCTGAATGTCGGGAATGAGAGGAGTGGTACAGCTGAATGTCAGGAATGAGAGGAGTGGTACAACTGAATGTCAGGAATGAGAGGAGTGGTACAACTGAATGTCAGGAATGAGAGGAGTGGTACAGCTGAATGTCGGGAATCGACTCACGAACTAAGGATTGATTGCAACAGGCATGCCCCATATGAGGCGAGAGAGGAATGATGCGACAGGCATGCCCCATATGAGGCGAGAGAGGAATGATGTGATAGGCATGCCCCATATGAGGCGAGAGAGGAATGATGCGAAAGGCATGCCCCATATGAGGCGAGAGAGGAATGATGTGACAGGCATGCCCCATATGAGGCGAGAGAGGAACGATGCGACAGGCATGCCCCATATGAGGCGAGAGAGGAACGATGCGACAGGCATGCCCCATATGAGGCGAGAGAGGAATGATGCGACAGGCACGCCCCATATGAGGCGAGAGAGGAATGATGCGATAGGCATGCCCCATATGAGGCGAGAGAGGAATGATGCGACAGGCATGCCCCATATGAGGCGAGAGAGGAATGATGCGATAGGCATGCCCCATATGAGGCGAGAGAGGAATGATGCGAAAGGCATGCCCCATATGAGGCGAGAGAGGAATGATGTGACAGGCATGCCCCATATGAGGCGAGAGAGGAACGATGCGACAGGCATGCCCCATATGAGGCGAGAGAGGAACGATGCGACAGGCATGCCCCATATGAGGCGAGAGAGGAATGATGCGACAGGCACGCCCCATATGAGGCGAGAGAGGAATGATGCGATAGGCATGCCCCATATGAGGCGAGAGAGGAATGATGCGACAGGCATGCCCCATATGAGGCGAGAGAGGAATGATGTGATAGGCATGCCCCATATGAGGCGAGAGAGGAATGATGCGATAGGCATGCCCCATATGAGGCGAGAGAGGAACGATGCGACAGGCATGCCCCATATGAGGCGAGAGAGGAATTATGCGACAGGCACGCCCCATATGAGGCGAGAGAGGAATGATGCGATAGGCATGCCCCATATGAGGCGAGAGAGGAATGATGCGACATGCATGCCCCATATGAGGCGAGAGAGGAATGATGCGATAGGCATGCCCCATATGAGGCGAGAGAGGAATGATGCGAAAGGCATGCCCCATATGAGGCGAGATGCAACAGGCATGCCCCATATGAGGCGAGAGAGGAATGATGTGATAGGCATGCCCCATATGAGGCGAGAGAGGAATGATGCGATAGGCATGCCCCATATGAGGCGAGAGAGGAATGATGCGACACGCATGCCCCATATGAGGCGAGAGAGGAATGATGCGACAGGCATGCCCCATATGAGGCGAGAGAGGAATGATGCGATAGGCATGCCCCATATGAGGCGAGAGAGGAATGATGCGACAGGCATGCCCCATATTAGGCGAGAGAGGAAAGATGCGACAGGCATGCCCCATATGAAGCGAGAGAGGAATGGTGCGACAGGCATGCCCCATATGAGGTGACTTTTGAGTCTTCTCAAAAATCAAAACTGAACATCAGGAATGGACTTGCAAACATGAGGCTTGAATGCAGCAGGGACTTCTTTTGAGTGTGCGATGCAAAAGAGAAATGAAAGCAACAGGGATGCCCCATATGTGCTTGTGAGTTGAGTATGCCATTGTGTGAATGTGAGAAAGGGTGTGCAGACGAGAGTATGCGCGTGAGTGTGTACCTGTGAGTGTGTGCGTGTGAGTGGGTGTGTGCGAGTGTGTGCGTGTGAGTGTGTACATGTGAGTGTGTGCGTGTGAGTGGGTGAGTGTGTGCGTGTGAGTGTGTACCCTGTGAGTGTGAGCGTGTGCACCCGTGTGGGTGCGCGAGCAAGTGAGAGAGCCAGTATGCGGAGCATGCGTGCATGCAGATCAGTTGAGATCAAAGACTGGCCTTCCGTGGGCGGAAGGGAGGGAGGGAGGGAGGGAAGGAGCAAGGACTGACCTTCCGTGCCCCAGAGTAGAGGAAGTTACCATCCCGAGAGAAGAGCACCTGAAGATTGTCAGGGGCAGGTGGGTGGGGGGTGGGTGGGAGGGAGGGAGGGAGGGAGGGAGGGAGGGAGGATTGTGGCAAGTGAGGAAAACTCAACCTTCCGTGCGCAGGAGTAGAGGAAGATACCATCTCGAGAGAAGAGCACCTGGGAAGGGACGTGATGAGCTGAGGCAGTGACAGGGGGGAGGGGAGGTGAGGAGGATTGTGCAAGGGACAGTCGCAGACCATCCCTTGAATGGGACGGAGCAGAGGCAGTGAGAGGGGGGAGGGGAGGTGAGGAGGATTGTGCAAGGGACAGTCGCAGACCATCCCTTGAATGGGACGGAGCAGAGGCAGTGAGAGGGGGGAGGGAGGGAAGAGTGAGGGCGCATAAGTGAGAGAGAAGTGGGCCTTCAGACGCCTTAGTGACCCCTCCTCTGTGCCTGTGCATGTGCCACTGCCAGCGGCTCCCTGCTAAAGTCAGCATAGAGGCTTCAGGCCCAATGAAGCACCCACACACACATGCACCTGAGGCTTGAGGCTTCCTTCAGAAGAGCTCACCCACCCACACACACACACAGCCCACCCACCCACCCACACACAGAGCCCAACCACACCCAGACATACAGCCCACACACACCCACCTGAGTGACCCCTCCTCTGTGCCCGTGCATCACTGCCATGGGCTCTCTGCCCAAGTCCCCATAGAGCCCCACACTGCCATCATAGGAGCCCGCCGCTAGTAGACCCGGCATAAAAGGGTTGATCGCGAGGGACGAGAGGAGGCCTGGGATGGGAAGAGGGAGTTGAGGGGGAACAATTGAGATCGTAAGAAAGTGACCCTAGAGCCCCACAGTGCCGTCATAACCCGCAGCTGGTAGACCCGGCATAACAGGGTGGACAGCGAGAGACGAGAGCAGGCCTGAGGAGGGTAAGAGGGAGGAAAGGAAAGCCACCTTAGAGCCCCATCCTGCCATCATAGGAGCCCCGTTTAGCCCCATGCCACCATTGCAGATGCCAGGGATGATGGGGTTGACAGCGAGGGGGGAGAGGAGACCTGAGATGGGAAGGGGGAGTTGAGGGGGAGCAATGGAGATAGTAAGTGTGCATGGAGCAGCACACTGAAGTCGTAGGAACCAACCGCCGATAGACCGGAGATGAAGCGGTAGGCAGCGAGTGAAGAGAGGAGGCCTGGGGATGATAGAGGTGAAGGGGATGGTAGAGGTGAAGGGGATGGTAGAGGTGAAGGGGATGGTAGTAGTGGTGATGGGGAAGAGTAGGGGAAAGGGAGGAAAGGAGAGCAGCAGAAAGGAGAGCAGATAAGATCACTTGAAGGCTGCGCTGTGTTTCCAAGTGTACGCGGGTTCCCAACCTGGTATACCCCTGCCCCTTTCCCGCCTACCTGTCTGCCTCTGCCCCTTTCTTCCCCTTGCGGTGCTGCTCACAGTCCTGCCCCTGTGTACTCGTGTTAACCCCCCTCTCTGCTGCCGCCTTCTCTGCACCTCCCCCTCCTTCTCACGTGCCTTTCTGCCCCCCTGCTCCCCATGCCTACCTGTCTGCCCCGGCCCTTTCTTCCCCGTGCTGTGCTACTCACAGTCCTGGCCAGGTATGCTGGTATATCAACCACCACACCACCACCCCCACCTTCCACCCCAAACTAGATGCACCTGTCTGCCCCTGCCCCTTCTTCCCCGTGCTGTGCTGCTCACAGTCCCGCCCTGGTATGCTCGTGTCAAACACCCGCAGGCAGCGAGGAAAGCCCAGGACTAGCCTGGGGATTAGGGCAAGGGAGAGACAGAACAGGGGAAGGGGAAGCCAAAAGGGGAAGGCAAAAGGGGAAGCGCAAGGGGAAGCGCAAGGGGAAGCGCAAGGGGAAGCGCAAGGGGAAGTGCAAGGGGAAGCGCAAGGGGAAGTGCAAGGGGAAGCGCAAGGGGAAGCGCAAGGGGAAGCGCAAGGGGAAGCGCAAGGGGAAGCGCAAGGGGAAGCGCAAGGGGAAGCGCAAGGGGAAGCGCAAGGGGAAGTGCAAGGGGAAGCGCAAGGGGAAGCGCAAGGGGAAGCGCAAGGGGAAGCGCAAGGGGAAGCGCAAGGGGAAGCGCAAGGGGAAGCGCAAGGGGAAGTGCAAGGGGAAGAGCAAGGGGAAGCGCAAGGGGAAGCGCAAGGGGAAGCGCAAGGGGAAGCGCAAGGGGAAGTGCAAAGGGGAAGCGCGAGGGGAAGCGCGAGGGGAAGCGCAAGGGGAAGTGCAAGGGGAAGCGCAAGGGGAACGGGAAAGGGAGACAAAGAGAGACAAGGGCGTCGAACACACGCGGACAGCGAGGAAAGCCCAGGAATAGCCTGTTAAGGTGGGGCGAGGAAGAGACGGGAAGGCGGGAAGGATAAGGAGAGAGGCGGAGAGAGAATGGTGGCAAACACCTAGAGACAACGGGGGAGGCCAAGCACTCGTCTGTGGAAGAGTGGGGGTTGATGGGAGAACGGAGGAAAAAGGGGGCATCAAACATTTGGGCAGCAGGGCAAGGCGAGAATAATTTCCGGGCGTAGGGGAAGTGAATCGCACGAGGGGCCTATTTCTGAGGCGCCTCAATAATATATTTTCCAAGGGAAGATGGAAAGGAGTTGGATTCTATCCACAGCAAGCCTCTTAAGAGTAGATCTAACGCTAGAATCGAGATTAATTGCGAGAAAGGTAACACACGATTTTCTTAGTCAGAACGCCAGACACAATAGGCCCGGATGTCGTGTGCGAACGCGACTCGATCAGCAATAGGCCTTCAAGGGTAGGGGAAGTGAATCACACGAGGAGTGGCAGGGGGGGGGGGCACATGGGATGGGGAATCGCGAGGGAGATATAAGGCAAGGAGGGAGAGAGGAGAGGAAAAAAGGAGACAAGGAAGGAAGAAAAGATCCCCTCACCCGTCGACTCACCTGAGCACAATCACTCATTGACTCACTCCCTTATTCGTTCAATGCACTGACACAACCACCTCACCCACTCCCTCACTCACTCCCACACTCACTCACTCCCACACTCCCTCTCACTCACACTCCATCACCACTCGTCTCCATGAACGAGAAGGTCAGCGTGAGACCTGTAGCGATAACATCCGTGTGGCCGTCTGCTCTCACTCTTCAACGCTCTCACATCCTCACTCACTCCCTCACTCACTCACCACTCACTTATCCCCATGGGCAGAGAAGGTGAGTGAAAGAGCAGCAGCGATCTCGTCCATGTGGTCGTACGCACGGTACGTGCAGCGCAGCTGATGGGGTGGTGGGAGGGTGCGGGGGGGGGAGCTACCGTTGAGGGAATAAGCAACAAGATGCATGACAACGGCAACAGCAATCAATCCCATGCATGTGGTCGTACGCACAGTACGTGCAGCGCAGCTGAAGGGGTAGAGAGTGTGGAGAGGGTATGGGTGGGTGGGGCGAACGGAACAAATGAGGGTGTGCGAAGCAAGGGGGCAGCACAGCAGCGATCTTGTCTCGTCCCTGTGGCCATAGGCATGGTACTTGCAGCGCAGCTGATGGGATGTGTGGCGAGCACATGGGAGAAGAGACAGAAGAGAAGAGAGGGAAAGGGCAATGAGAGTAGAGACAGCGGGTGATGTAAGGGAGAAAGTAGGAGCGATGTCATCCTTGTAGTCATCGGCACGGAGCACGGTAGGTGCGCCACAGGTGATTGGTGGTGTGTGTGGGAGGGAGGAACGGAACAATTGAAGGTGTATGCAGAAAGGTGACTTTTGAGTCGACTCAAAAGTCACCTGCAGAAAGGGGAGCAGCACCGCAGCGATCTCGTCCATGGGGTTGTATGCGTGGTACGTGCAGTGCAGTGCAGCACGGCTGATGGGATGCGTGCGTGGGGTGCAGAAAAGGGAAGGGACCCGCGGAAATGAGTGGGGCAATGCGAGTAGGGAAGGGCAATGCGAGTAGGGAAGGGCAATGCGAGTAGGGAAGGGCAATGCGAGTAGGGAAGGGCAATGCGAGTAGGGAAGGGCAATGCGAGTAGGGAAGGGCAATGCGAGTAGGGAAGGGCAATGCGAGTAGGGAAGGGCAATGCGAGTAGGGAAGGGCAATGAGAGTAGGGAAGGGCAATGCGAGTAGGGAAGGGCAATGCGAGTAGGGAAGGGCAATGCGAGTAGGGAAGGGCAATGCGAGTAGGGAAGGGCAATGCGAGTAGGGAAGGGCAATGAGAGTAGGGAAGGGCAATGCGAGTAGGGAAGGGCAATGCGAGTAGGGAAGGGCAATGCGAGTAGGGAAGGGCAATGCGAGTAGGGAAGGGCAATGCGAGTAGGGAAGGGTAATGCGAGTAGGGAAGGGCAATGCGAGTAGGGAAGGGTAATGCGAGTAGGGAAGGGCAATGCGAGTAGGGAAGGGTAATGCGAGTAGGGAAGGGCAATGCGAGTAGGGAAGGGCAATGCGAGTAGGGAAGGGCAATGCGAGTAGGGAAGGGCAATGCGAGTAGGGAAGGGCAATGCGAGTAGGGAAGGGCAATGCGAGTAGGGAAGGGTAATGCGAGTAGGGAAGGGCAATGCGAGTAGGGAAGGGTAATGCGAGTAGGGAAGGGCAATGCGAGTAGGGAAGGGTAATGCGAGTAGGGAAGGGCAATGCGAGTAGGGAAGGGTAATGCGAGTAGGGAAGGGCAATGCGAGTAGGGAAGGGCAATGCGAGTAGGGAAGGGCAATGCGAGTAGGGAAGGGCAATGCGAGTAGGGAAGGGCAATGAGAGTAGGGAAGGGCAATGCGAGTAGGGAAGGGCAATGCGAGTAGGGAAGGGCAATGCGAGTAGGGAAGGGCAATGCGAGTAGGGAAGGGCAATGCGAGTAGGGAAGGGCAATGAGAGTAGGGAAGGGCAATGCGAGTAGGGAAGGGCAATGAGAGTAGGGAAGGGCAATGCGAGTAGGGAAGGGCAATGCGAGTAGGAAAGGGCAATGAGAGTAGGGAAGGGCAATGCGAGTAGGAAAGGGCAATGAGAGTAGAGACAGAGGTAAATGCAAGGGAGATGGCAGCAGCGATGTCATCCATGTGGTCGTATGGAGGGTATGTGCAGCACAGCTGATGGGGTAGTGTCAGTGGGAGTAAGGGAGGAGGAGCAGGGGAAAGGAGCGAGAAGGAAGTCCAGCTAGAAGCAAAGAGCAACGAGGGAGAAAGAGAAGGGAACAAGAGTAGCAGCATCACTTTGATTCACCTGGCCACACCAGAACAGTCATCTGAACACACCTGGTGCCTGCCGCCTGAACACACCTGGTGCCTGCCATGGTGCCCCATGGTTTCCACCTGAATACACACCTGGCGTGCCACCTGAACACACACCTGGCGTGCCACCTGAACACACACCTGGCGTGCCACCAGAACACACACCTGGCGTGCCACCTGAATAGCTACCTGGCCAGTCATGGCGTCCCACAGGTGCACCGGGTGGTCCCTTGATGTTGACGCGAACACGCATGACACGGGATCTGACATGTGATGACGTGGCAGTGCGTACACATGTGAAAGAGAACGTGATGGGGTGGGCTTGCATGGAGTGGTCCCTTGATGTTGACGCGGACACACACGACATTGGGTCTGATGCAGTGGTGTGGGCATGGGATGGCATGGTGCAGTGCGCATATGATGACGTGTGGTGAGTTGACATGAGACGAAAAGGGGCAGGATGGGATGTATGGAGATGTGGGGTGGCAAGAGGATCAGCCAACAGGGGCAAAGCGAATCACACAGGGATTTCACAGTGTGAAAACGATCAGAAAATTAAAACCCAAAGGCATGCACCAATGACGAGGCATACCAGCTGCTGACATGGCAGGGAACCAAGCAAAGTCGTAGATGGTCTCTCCCTCCCTCACAGTCACTGCAGGGGTGAGAGAGTCTGGGTGGGAAGAGGAGGGGATGGGGGGGAGGAGGGGAGGGAAGAGAAGGGGAGGGAAGAGGAGGGGAGGGAAGAGGAGGGGATGGGGAAAGGTCTTGGCAGAAGATCCGGGTGATAGATGGGGCAAGCAGTGCCCGTGCGGCTGCATGTTTACTCTTCCTCTCGCTCCCATCTACCAGCTCGCACAAACACAGACACACACATGTATGTGCAGGAAACAAAACCACGTGAAACATATGTACTGTATGCATAGTGGAGCATATGCATGCTTAGTGGAGCATATGCATGCACAGTGGAACATATGTGTAGTGGAACATATGTATGCACAGTGGAACATATGTGTAGTGGAACATATGTATGCACAGTGGAACATATGCATGCACAGTGGAACATATGCATGCACAGTGGAACATATGCATGCACAGTGGAACATATGCATGCACAGTGGAACATATGCATGCAGACCAAACATAAGCACGTAGATGCAACTGCTCCACTATGCATGCATATGTTATTGTGTACATGTAAATTCTCATGCATGTTCATCACACATGACGCATGTATGCAAGCACGTGCATGCTTTTACGTCGACTCAAAAGCACGTGCATGCACATGCTCATGCGCGTTCATCGCACCTCGCGTGGGAAGTGTGGCCTCATCTTCCATGTCTAATGGAGGAGCTGACGCCAGCATGATGTCAGCAGGCCTGAAGGACACGCGAACAGGTTGCAGAGAATAAGAGAAATTTTACAGCAACAAACGAGCAATCTTACAGTTGGGTAAAGAGAGAAGAAGGAAGCGGGAGAATAAGAGCGGTGAGAGGGGTAGTCGTGCCGGTGCAAAAGCAGAACAATTGGGCTGTGAGGTGCTCGTCGAACACAATGCTCGTTGTTGCATTGCATCAGAGCAGCAAGTGCTCGTTGCTGCATCAGAGCAGCAAGTGCTCGTTGTTGCATCAGAGCAGCAAGTGCTCGTTGCTGCATCAGAGCAGCAAGTGCTCGTTGTTGCATCAGAGCAGCAAGTGCTCGTTGTTGCATCAGAGCAGCAAGTGCTCGTTGTTGCATCAGAGCAGCAAGTGCTCGTTGTTGCATCAGAGCAGCAAGTGCTCGTTGTTGCATCAGAGCAGCAAGTGCTCGTTGTTGCATCAGAGCAGCAAGTGCTCGTTGTTGCATCAGAGCAGCAAGTGCTCGTTGTTGCATCAGAGCAGCAAGTGCTCGTTGTTGCATCAGAGCAGCAAGTGCTCGTTGTTGCATCAGAGCAGCAAGTGCTCGTTGTTGCATCAGAGCAGCAAGTGCTCGTTGTTGCATCAGAGCAGCAAGTGCTCGTTGTTGCATCAGAGCAGCAAGTGCTCGTTGTTGCATCAGAGCAGCAAGTGCTCGTTGTTGCATCAGAGCAGCAAGTGCTCGTTGTTGCATCAGAGCAGCAAGTGCTCGTTGTTGCATCAGAGCAGCAAGTGCTCGTTGTTGCATCAGAGCAGCAAGTGCTCGTTGTTGCATCAGAGCAGCAAGTGCTCGTTGTTGCATCAGAGCAGCAAGTGCTCGTTGTTGCATCAGAGCAGCAAGTGCTCGTTGTTGCATCAGAGCAGCAAGTGCTCGTTGTTGCATCAGAGCAGCAAGTGCTCGTTGTTGCATCAGAGCAGCAAGTGCTCGTTGTTGCATCAGAGCAGCAAGTGCTCGTTGTTGCATCAGAGCAGCAAGTGCTCGTTGTTGCATCAGAGCAGCAAGTGCTCGTTGTTGCATCAGAGCAGCAAGTGCTCGTTGTTGCATCAGAGCAGCAAGTGCTCGTTGTTGCATCAGAGCAGCAAGTGCTCGTTGTTGCATCAGAGCAGCAAGTGCTCGTTGTTGCATCAGAGCAGCAAGTGCTCGTTGTTGCATCAGAGCAGCAAGTGCTCGTTGTTGCATCAGAGCAGCAAGTGCTCGTTGTTGTCTCGGCTCAGTTCCAGCACGATCCCTTGAGATCGCCCCAACAAAGCACTTCACACATGCTGCAAAGGCATGAGAAATCGCAAGACGGGATGGCATGGCATGGCATGGCATGGCATGGGATGGCATGGCATGGCATGGCATGGCATGGCATGGCATGGGATGGCATGGCATGGCATGGTATGGCATGGGATGGCATGGCATGGCATGGCATGACATGGCATGGCATGGCATGGCATGACACATACAGGTCAAAGAGGCGAAGGCAGCAGTCCTCGCTGGCAGCCAGTAGACATGTGCCATCTGGCGACCTGCCATGACGTGGCCAACGAGCAGCAGCAGCAGCAGCAGCAGCAGCAGAGCATGTAGATTCGCATCAAGACGCGAGAGACTGAAACGCACGCCACAACCCACTCAAAGGCTAGATTCACAAGTCAGAATCCGATCGTTGCCCCATCCCATTAACACATCACCCCCCATCACCGCTTCCCTCCACTAGCCAATGCCCTCTGCTCTGACGAAAGTTGGTTTTTGAGAATTCTCGAAAGCCAATGCCCTCTTCTGACCATCCTCCTCCCCCACCCAGCAGCACCACCTCACCATTTCACGCCCTTGAGAAAGTTCCCAGAAGGCCCCACTTGCCATCGGCTCTGCACCACCCGCTCACATCCAGCCTTCCGCTTCCTGCCCGCGCCACGCCCATCCGCGCATCCCCGCCCGCCGTTGCTTCCGCCTGCCACGTCAGCCGCCACGTCAGCATCCGCGTCATCAGCGCGGAAGCACTGCCAGATCAGCGCGCGGCAGGCGGGAGCGGGCTGGGCGAACTGCAGCAGAGGCCAGTCCACGACTTCCGGCGTCTCTGCCGTCTCTCCTCCGCCTCTCCCCATTCCCTCCGCGGTTTCAGCCGCATCTAACGCTGTCGCTGCCGTCCCTTCTGCCCCTTCCCCTCTGTCCGCTCCTTCCGCCGCTCCTTCCGCTCCTTCCGCAACTTCTGCCCCTTCCGTTCCCTCCGCTCTACCTCCGTCTCCGCCTTCCGCCCCCTCCGCTCTGCCCATTGCCTCTCGTCCTCCTACTTCTTCCGTTACCGCTGCTCCCACTCTTTCTGCTTCTTTCGACCCTCCTAATCCTTCCATTCCCGGACCTGACGGTTCAGCCCCGGCTGCACGAGCTGGAGGCTCGGTCCGAGCCCCGCCGCTAGGCTCCTCCAGATTCCGTACCTGTGGATCGGTTTGGGCAACCTGATTGGCCGAGGGGCCGACAGACTCGGACGCGATTAAGGACGGCATGGCTGCGACCCGCCGGCACTGAGACGGCTAGCAGTGACAGTGCGCGACGGCTACAGGCGGCCGGGGGATGTTCCAACAAATGCGAGCCGGCCAAATGGACGGTTATGATAACTAGCTACCCTCAGTCTTGGTTATCCTCAGCTAGAATAGTTAGGCGGTTGCTCCTAGGGGTACGTCGGTATAAACCATCAGGAACCCTAAGAATGTGTTCGGAACCGCTCTGCACCGCGCAAACTTTGTTTTTTATGCCCGTGGACCTCAATTCTTTGTTGTGTTGCATAATCTTCCACCACCGTATGCATCGAAATTGTGTAACACTAGGCAAACAAATTGTCCACCACTAATATCCGACAATTTCGATATCCAATAGAGCGGACAATTTCTTCGCCTCCACCTCTTCCTCGGCAGTTCCAAGGTTTTCACAACGGCCCACCATTCCAGGCCAACAAAAAAGGAGAACGCGAAGTGTTGCAGCAAACCGCATAAACCAGCCGCAAGAACCGAGTATTAGTAGCAGCACGACCTTGTAGTACCTAGTAGTAGGTTGTAGCTCGGGCCTCAATAGGCTACCTGTCTCTAGAATTCTCGCTAAGAGGTGCGCGCCTGTTTTTCCGACGCTGCTCACTGATAACCGGCGTAACAGCCCCGTGGTGCCGACATCAGAGCGACACGTAGTAGCTTGGGACGAAACGGGTGTTGCGAATGATTAAAGAACGGAACTTGGCTCGCCGAACCACGGTAACCGCCCTCGCCAGCGTCGCTCTGCAGCAGCCTCGGGGTTCGCTACGTGCGCAGGTGGTTTGATAGAAGAAGCCACGGGAACGAGCCATCCGATGGTTCAGGGAGAAAGCAGAGCCGAAAGCGTCGAATAGCCGAAGGCGTCGAATAGGCGAATTGCTGCAAGAGACTGGGAATTGCAATTTTCTGTGCGCTTCAGGATTCCCGGGGAGTCGAGTCTCAGATATTCGAGCGGGTACAGCCGTGGGACCTTCAACATGGTGAGCATCGCAACAAGATTATCCCTTTGAATCCCTCTTAATCCCTTTGGATCCGACTAAATGGTCCTTCCCGCTCCGTTTTTCCGGATACGGTATTCCTTCCATCGCCTTGTTCTCGAATCTGATCCGCGCTTTTCATAAATTCCCATTTTGCTTTTGTTTCTTCGCCTGCTTTCCTTTGCTGTGTCACCCATGCCACGCCCTTTCTCTTCCCTCCTCCCCCGTTTCTTACTGTTCTCTGCCACTGCTCTGTCGGTCGCCTAGGGTTTCAACGAGGACCAGCCAGTCGAAGGCGAACGGCCGCATTTGTCCAGCGGAGGCTCAGGCCAAGGCTCACATCACGCCCCTCTGCTCGCTTCCTCAACCTCCTCCTCCTCCAACACCCCTCTTTCCACTCCTTATCCTCCTGCTGCTGCTGCTGGTGTTGGTGGTTTTGGTGGCCCGAATGGTGCGACCCCTGCTCCCCCACCTCCCCCCTTCCCTCCCCCTCTTTCCCCCACCGCGCCTTTTTTCCAAATGCCTCCCCCCACGCGCTTTTCCCTGCTCCCCTTCTCCTTCTCCCTCCCCTTCACCTCGCTCCTCCCCTCGGCTGGCCATCAAATCGGCGTTCCCGTGCCGGCCAGCCAGCCGTTTCCCCCTCAGCCATACTCCCCGCAGCAGTCCCCCACCTCCCCACCGCCACACGCATGGGCTGCCGCTTCAGCAGCAATACCACCTCCACCGTTTCTGGCAACACATGCTGGGGCTGCAGCAGCAGCAGTGGGGACTCCTGTCAACGCTTGGGCGTCTCAGCCCTACTCTCAGCCGATAGGCACGCGAGTAGCCTTTTCCCGCTCGCCCACTCTCCTCCACTTCACCATCCCTCCCCAGCGCTTCTCCTTCAAAGCGCTCCCGGAGATTGTTTTTGCCCTGGTAAGCGTGAGAGCCCACTTTTGAGTCTCCCTGGTAAGCTTGTGAGCAGTTTTTGAGTCAAGTCGATTCAAAAGCTCCCGGAGATAGTTTTTGAGTCTGCCAGGGTCTCCCCAACGGTAAGCAGCTTGAGCGGCTTCCCAGTCTTCAGCCCAAGATGACTTTTGAGTCAACTCAAAAGTCACCTTGTTTTTGCTCTGGTAAGCAGCTTGAGCTTCTGTCCGTCCAGTCTTCAGCCCACCCAAGAGCCAGTCTTCAGCCCACCCAAGAGCTGTCATGTTTCAATTAGAGCTGTCAACTCCTCTCTCCCTCCAGCCACCTGCTCCGGCCTCGCTTCAACCCATTCATCATCCTCGTTCCTCCGTATTACAATATGGCTTTTGAATCAACTCAAAAGTCTTCCTCTAAGCGCGCTCTTGTCACTCTGTTGCCCCCATGCCCTCCCCTCCCCGTTCCTTCCACTCATTTCCCCTTCATCTATCCCCTCTCACGTTTGCGCTGCCTGTGTTGCCTTTGGCAAGTGCAGTTTTCATGCGCCTCAAAACCATCCCTCTCACGTTTGCGCTGCCTGTGTTGCCTTTGGCAAGTGCACGGCAGCAGCAGATGGTGATTCTGCTGTCTTCAATGGTTTTTTTTTTAATTCTCGAAAACCAACTCAAATCTATGCAGATGGTGGCCCTGCTATCTTCATTTCCTTCCTCCACTTATTTCCCATTTATCCTCCATCACCTCTCAGTTCTGGGCTGCATTTGTGCCTTCTGGACCTTCTTCGCAACAGCAACATGTGTCGCAATCATCCCCTTCTCGTTCGCCCTCTCACTCATCTCCCCCCGTCACCGTCTCTCACTTCTGGACTGCCTTTGTGGCTCTGTACATTCACAGCAGCATTCTCCAGAGTTTCCTGCTTCTCTGTGATTTGATCATATCCTCTCTCTTCTTCTCATCGTCACCTCCTTCCGCCTCTCTGCTCGCGCCATCACCTCCCTCCGTCTCTCTGCTCGCCCAGTTCTGGACTGCCTTCGTTGCTTTCTGGACATTCACAGCAGCAACCTCCGGGGCTCCACTCTTCTTCGCTCTCTTCTCCATCCCCTTTTGGGCTGTGGGCATTGGGTAAGCAAGTAGCTTCCAAAATCAATCTGGGCATTCACAGCAGCAACCTCCGGAGCTCCATTCTTCTTCGCTCGCTTCTCCATTCCTTTCTGGGCTGTGGGCGTTGGGTTATCTCGTGCCCCCCTTCCATGATTCTCGCAGTCTCCTATTTACTCTTTCTAAGTTAGTTTTTTTTTTTCCCCGTACGTCCTGTAAGCCAACGACCATATGTCATGTCCCCCCCCGCGCTTCCTTCTGCTTCTCCCAGGAACGTGGGCGCCCTAGCCTCCTTTTGCCTCAGTCCGTCGGCACTCCATGGACGAAACAGCTCCTGTCAGAGTCGTCCTGATGATGAGTGCATAGTCTTGCAAATATGCCACTCCTCCCCCTCCCCCTCCTCCTTCCCCTCCCCCTCCCTCTCCCTCTCCCCCTCCACCTCCCCCTCCCCCTCCCCCTTTCCCTCCATCTCCCCCTCCCCCGCCCCCTCCCTCTCCCCCTCCCCCCCTTCCCTCCAGCCCTCTTGTCCACTCAGTGCTGCGGCACATCATGCACGAAGCAGGGACTGTAGGCTCGTCCCCGTGACTGATTATCTCATGACCTACTCATGCCACCCCACCCCTTCCGCCCCCACCCTCCCCCTCTTTCCAGCCTGCTCAGCCATTCACTGCTGCGGCACATCATGGGCGAAACAGTGACTGTAGACTTTGATGACGTTGCTGGATTGGGAATATACCATGCCATGACCTTGGAACACACGCCCCTCGCCCCTCCCTCCCTCCCTCCCTCCCTCCCTCCCCTCAGCCTTTTGGTGCACTCAGTGCTGCGGCAACATGATGGAGGAAACAGTGACGGTCATAGATGGAGGAAACAGTGACTGTCATAGTTTCATGATGGAGGAAACAGTGACTGTCATAGTTTCATGGTGGAGGAAACAGTGACTGTCATAGTTTCATGATGGAGGAAACAGTGACTGTCATAGTTTCATGATGGAGGAAACAGTGACGGTCATAGTTTCATGATGGAGGAAACAGTGACTGTCATAGTTTCATGATGGAGGAAACAGTGACGGTCATAGTTTCATGATGTTGATTGGATTGATACCGCATCGCATAACCTTGCATGCACCTTACGCCACTCCCCCCGCTCCCCTCCCCTCTCTCCAGCCTTCTGGCGCACTCAGTGCTGCGCCACATCATGGACGAAACAGTGACTGTGGACTCGTCCACGTGTCAGCTCACGATTCTCCGGAGTGTTAAGGGGCAGACTCTGCCCTTCTTTGGGCTGTCCTCTGTGCACACGGCTCTCATCCACGGCGCTGGAATCAACAATACGATGCAGGTGAGACGGAGCACGCCAATAGGGCGTGCATGTGGACAGGTGGCCCCGGAGTGTTAAGGGGCAGACGCTGCCCTTCTTTGGGCTGTCTTGTGTGCACACCACTCTCGCTGCCCTACTCTCGAACCTTTTGTCATCCCTTCCTTGCAGCACCAGCACCATCACCATCTCCATCACCATCCCCATCCCCATCCCCATCCCCATCCCCATCCGCATCCCCATCCCCATCCCCATCCGCATCCCCATCCCCATCCCCATCCGCATCCCCATCCCCATCCCCATCCGCATCCCCATCCCCATCCCCATCCCCATCCCCATCACCATCACCATCACCATCTCCATCACCATCCCCATCCCCATCCCCATCCCCATCCCCATCCCCATCCGCATCCCCATCCCCATCCCCATCCGCATCCCCATCCCCATCCCCATCCGCATCCCCATCACCATCACCATCACCATCACCATCACCATCTCCATCACCATCACCATCTCCATCACCATGATTATTATTTTCTTAGGAGCATAGCAGCCACGACTCCTAGCATGTCACCATCACCATCGCCATCACCATCGCCACTACTCTCCTCTTAAGTCGACTCAAAACGTTTTCCATCCCTTCCTGCAGCACCATCACAATGACTTTCGGGGGTTGCACTTTCCTTCAAACCCTTTCCTTCCCTTCAAACCCTTTTCCTTCCCTTCAAACCCTTTTCCTTCCCTTCAAACCCTTTTCCTTCCCTTCCTACCTAATGCCCTGCCTACAGCACCACCACTATCACCATGACTCTTGGGAGCATAGCGGCCACTATCACCACCACCATCACTCTCCGCCAATCACTTTCTGCCAGCTCACCATGGCGGGCGGCGAGACACTTTCCTTCGGCGCTCGCTTGTCACTGGCAGAGCAGCGTTGGCTGTCTCTGCATGTCGCCTCCTTTCTGCAGGTGCCATGGTTTGAGCCGCCCTTTTTACACGCCTACTGAATCAAGGTTGAAGGGTGTGTGTGGCTTGCTTGCTGTGGGATGGCTCCCACTTTATCTCTCCCTTGGGCAATCTGAGTCCCTCATTTCTGAGTGGGATGAAGATGGTGGGCTTGCTGGTAGATGTTGGTCACTCCAAAACAAATGCTTCCTTGAATGCAACACATGGATATAGTAACTCAATGAGTGTATATATACACCACAGTTGGCCAGAGTGTTAAAACTAGAATCAATGATTAGAACAAAGAAGAACAGGGGAGATATAGTATTAGGGTTGTACCCACTAAGAACATAACATATCTAGCCTATAACTTCTGCATAACAATATATGCATAAGTTGACAAAACCCCAGGCTAGATAAGGGGTAGTGCTGAGCAAGAAACACGCAGCTCAGGGTGGCACTACTAGTCCAACCTCTGAGGCAGGGGCCCGAAGACCAGTCAGCAAGAGTACAAGCAAGACAGAGCAAACCAGGGCGGCACTACTAGTCCAACCACTGGAAGAAAAGCCACAAGGCCAGTCTGCAAGGCATAAATAGAAAGGAGTACACAATCAAGGGCCTAGCAAGTGAGAGTCAACAAGGACTAGACCTAACTACAAGCAGTGCCGTTCATGATCTCTAGGCAGAAGCGCCTTAGTAAAGATACCAGCTGTGTTGGCACCGGAGGCCAAGTGTACTTCGCGGGCCTGGCGACGCTGCTGAAGCTCGCGCAGGAGGAAGTACCGTAGCTGGATGTGCTTCGCTCTGCCCTCAAGTCGAGGCTCCTGACACAGGAGGATCATGGCTCTGTTGTCAGCATACAGAACCGGGGCAGAGCTAGGCCGCTCACCTAAGTCGGCAAGCAAGAAAGTCAGCCAGCGGAGCTCCTGTGCCGCCATGGCACCGGCGTAGATCTCAGCCTCGCAGCTAGACTGAGCTACAGTCGAGGTGCAAGTGGACCTCCACAAGATGGCACTAGAACCAAGGCTGAAGAAGTAGCCCTGGGAGGACCGGAGGGTCTCAGCGTCGTCTGCCCAAGAAGCGTCTGTGTGCCCAGTAAGGACCACTGGCCTGCATCCTCCCAGCAATAGCCCCATGCCCGATGTACTTCCAAGATAACGCAAAACCCTCTTAGCGGCCGACCAATGCTGTGGTCGGTGTCTGCCTGTGGCCACAAAGCGGGCCAGGATGCTGAGAGTGTATGCGAGATCTTGGCGAGTGCACGTCATCAGGTACATGAAGCAACCCACCAGCTCTGCGTTAAGACCACTGGGCTCTGCTGACTCCTCGGGAACTGGAGCTGAGAGCCTGTGGTCTACCGGCAGAGGTGTGGGCTGTGCGGATGAGAACTGAAGACCGAACCTCTGAAGGACCTGGCGCACCAAGTGTGACTGTGTAAGAGTGATGGTGCGTGCGGCTCTGTCCCTGGAGATCTGCAGGCCAAGGTAGCGGCACAGCTCTCCCAGATCAGTGCAGATGTATCGCCTCAGTAGCTCAGCCTTCACGGGGGCCAGCGCGTCTCTGTCTGATGTAGCAAAGACCAAGTCGTCTACGTAGACCAGGATGTAGAACGGAGTCTGGCCAGCACGAACGAAGGGCGAAGGGTCAGCAGAGGACGGCAAGAACTGCAGGTCAGCTAGCGTGGCACGCAGCGTGTCGTGCCACTCACGGGGCGCCTGTCGCAAGCAGTAGATGGGCCGCCGGAAGAGCCACTGGGTCCCAGGAGGGAAAGTACTGATGAAGCCCTGAGGGCGGCGCAGGTAGACCTGCTCGTGTAGGCTGCCCTGAAGGAAAGCAGTGGAGAAGTCGAGGGAGTGAAGCTCGTAGTCACGCCGTGCTGCTACGTGTAGCAGCGCCCGAAGAGTAGTCATCTTCGGGGTCGGGGCGAAGGTATGAAAGAAGTCCACCCCCTCTTACTGACTGAAGCCTCTAGCCACGTAGCGCGCCTTGAACACAAGCGGCTCTCCAGGGGGGCGCTTCACCTTGAAGAGCTACCGGCCATCGACTACGTTCATCCCATGTGGGGGAACTGCGTCGACGTAGGTGCCGGTAGCCCTCCAAGATGCTATCTCCTGCTCCAAGGCAGCTATCCATTGAGAGGCTCAGGGTCCCGAGGTTGCAACAGCGTAGGTGCAAGGAGTCGGGATGTCAAAGGCGTCGGGGTCACCCTCAAGGACTAGTAGCATGGAACAGAGGTGGGGAGCAGCCTCTAACAGGAAAGCAAGCTCGTACTGCCGGTCCTCCAAGACGTCACTGCCGAGGGCAGGAGCACCCCCGGTGGACAGAGGACAAACAGGGTCAGAGACCAGAATGGTAGCAAAGTCAAGGCGGCGAGTAGAGGCAAAGTCAGTGACAACAGCAACAAGAGCGTCAAGACTGGAGACAGGAACAGACAGGTCGGTAACGAGGGAGGCAAGGACCCGAGAAACAAGAGGATGAGCAGCATGAAGGTAGTTGGATAGAGGGGGAGGCGCGGCAGTGAGTGACGACGGAGGAGGCGAAGGCAGGAGGGGAGGACAAGATGCGTGGGAACGAAGCAACATAGGGTGAGAACGCTGAACAAGAGCGAGAGGACGAGCACGAGAGGGACGGCAAGACCAGACGTGAGACGGAGGCGTTGGGTCACGAGACAGAGGATGAGTAACAGAAGGGGAAGGAGAGGGGAAACGAGCCAGGGACGAGTCCGGCGGAGGAAACATGGGACCGTGAACAGGAAGAGGGGGAGACGACGAGGGAGGCGCAGGTGAGCGGGCAGGGGAGGGAAGGCCGAGCAGGCGAAGGGCGGACATCGGCGACGACTGCTGCTGCTGCTGCTACTCAATGCCGACACCTAGACCACCAGCTGCACCGCTGCTACCTCCGGTACACTCCATGCCAGCACCCCTAGAACGAGAAACGTCTCCAGTGCCGGTGCCACCCCCGAGCCCGCCGGGACAAGCCACGACAGGAGCCCCAGGACTAGCACCCTCTCCAACTCCAGCACCTCCAGAGTCCACGAACAGTCTTCCGGAGGCACGAACGTGAGCAAGGCAGCCCCAGACGTGGAACGCTGACGCGTCACCAGGGAACCCGGTCCAAAGAAGGGTCGGCGAAACCTGCGGCCGCTGAGAGCGAGGCCAGAGGGTAAGCTGGTGAGCGGCGTAGCGAACGGCGAACGACCACAGAAAATGGGTCTCACCGGCATGGATCATGGAGGTACGAGCCACCTCCATGACCAAACCGATGCGTTGCTCAGCGACCCCATTTTGCTGCGGGGAGTCCGGTAGGGTGTACATCTGGGTGGTACCCTCTGCACGATAGAACTGACCCAACCGACCAGAGGCGAACTCGCCGCCACGGTCGGAGTGGAGACACAGCACAAGGAGACCGCAGTGGAGGCACGCAGCAACGAGCCATGGGGTAAGAACGTCAGGCACGTCGGCCTTCCGCTCCAGGGGAAACACCGTAGTGTAGCGCGTGAAGTTGTCAACGAGCACAAGAAAGTAGCGCTCGCGACGCAGTCCAGGGACAGGGGCTGGGCCCCAGACGTCCAAGTGCAGGGTCTGAAGGGGTGCAGTGGCAGGGCGAAGTGAGGAGGAGTGAGGAGCATGGCACAGCCGGCCTTCGACGAAGGGCATGCACGGCGGCGCAGGAGAGGGAGGGAGAGCAGGGAGCGACGAAGGGAGGCCGAGGACTAGACCGTGCTGAGACATGTGACGCAGGCGGGGGAGCGCGGGGTGACCTAGGCGGTGGTGCCACAACAGTGACGGGTGAGTGAGCGACCGACATGAGCATGTCGCAGCTACCTGGCTGGACGCAGGACCGGAGGAGGACTCGCCCGCCAGAGGGGGAGTAGTGTCAAGCGTAAACAGGCCAGACACAGGGTCCCGGGGGAACGTCGCAACGGGGGCACCTGAGGTGGCCTCGGAAGAGACCGCGTACCGCTCGTGACCAGGGAACATAGTGGTGACACTGAGGTCCTGAAGACAGCCGACACCAACTAAGTTCCTGGAGAACGATGGGATGTGCAGGCCTGTAAGTGAACCCGAGGGAATCGCCGGACAGGGAAGGGTAGTGTAGCTGCGAGTAACTACAGGACCCGAGGAGGGGTCCGCAAGGGCGACAGCGGCAGGTGCAGCAAGCGGCGTGAGGGCGGCGTGGTCGCGGAAGAAACAGGCTGACGCACCGGAGTCTAGAATGAAGGACAGCGACGCCATAGTAGCCGATGACGGAGGAGCAAGGGTAGAGCCTAGGCTAGACAAAGCAAGCTGTCCTACGCCTAATGCAGCAGGGGAGTCTGAACTACACACAGGTGCTACGCCTAAGCTAGAGAACACAGAGTAATATGATCTGGAAACACTCGAAGCGTCAGCATACAGAGAATGCAAGGCAGAACTAATCTTATCCATGTCTAAGTCAAACACAGGCACATCGTGGCGCAGCAGGGTGGGCCAGTCAGGGAGGTCCGGGGCGGGACCAAAGCGGCGACGGAAGAGGTCGTCAAGGCGACAGAAGCAGCGAGTGGTGGGGTGCGAGCGGCGGCACACCGTGCCACGCAGGGGCCCGGTCTGAAGGTGGTACAGGTAGCAGACAGCACCAAAGTTGCCTGTGGACGCCGAGCTACGAGGGCCACCACCACGACCACCACCGCAAGGGGCTCCTGGCCACCCGGGCAGGAGACGAGCCCACGGCTGCTTCTGCTCCAGCTGTAACGGCTGCTGCTGATGCGGCGCCTGCGACTGCGGCGACTGCTGCTGCTCCTGAGCACCAGCACCAACCCCCTCGTCAGAACCACTGTCCCCACCACCACCACCACTAGCGCCACCTCCACGTCCTCCCTTGGGGCCACGGCGGCCCCGGCACTGGCGTTGCTGCGGGTAAGCCGCAGCTGCTGTCTCAGGTGCAGGTGCAGTCATGGCAACTACGGTGGAGACGTCAGCTTATATGTACTGGGAGGGGGCATAGCCCTGAAAGATAGGGACTGCCGCAACACCGCTCGACTAAGCGATAGTCGCAGATGAGTCTCTTTCTCAGACAGAGTAGTGACAAAGGCGGTTAGGGTGAGGTCGGCAGGGTGCTGACTAAGGAAGTGGTCGCGGGCAGTGGCTAGGCGGTCAGGCAGGCGCATGACGATGAGGTACAGGGTAGCGCAGAAAGGTGGGGGGAAGGCAGTAAGCTGGGCGGTAGAGCTAGCAGCGCGATAGCTGGTCTCTAGTGCACGGAGGTGAGTAGCGAGGTCAGCTACCATGGGGAAAGCAGAAAGATCAGGGAAGAGCATGGGTAGGATCAAGCGGCCAACAGAGGTGGAAGCAGGTGTGGAGTAATGCTCAAGTACTGCAGTGAGAAAGTCCTTAGCATTCGCGACAGCGGTAAAGCGCGGATGCTCAGATAGGGGGAGGGCATGGCTAATGGCAAGCTGGGCTACTGCATCGCGAGAATCCCAGACAGCTCGAGCAAGCGCAGCAGCAGCAAAAGCCTCGCTCTCTGCAGTGGTAGGGTCAGCAGGGAGGGGATCCGGCGCAGGGGGGCGGGGAAGCAAACCATCAACATGCATAGCCAGGGAGTGCCCATCATGGCGTTGACCCGTCAGGTGCTGGCGGAGGTCGACGAGCCAGGCGGCAAAGTCGATCGCGTGCCCCTTAGCGTCCAAGCGAAGAACGGCGTCCGCCATTGCACAGTGTGACAGCGGTACATCGGCTCAGCGGCGCAGCGACTCGGCAGCTCGGCGGCTCGGCGACGCGGCAGCTCGGGGACACGGCGGCACGGCGGCTCTGCGGAAAGGCGGCACACCGGCTCGGCGGCACGGCGGCTCGGCGGCGCGGGTGCTCGGCGGCTCGAGGACACGGCGGCTCGGCGGCCCAGGCAACGAGGCCAGCTAGGGCGCAAGGGGCCGGAAGGGGCGCGACGGGGCCGGCTAGGGGCGCGAGGGGCCGTAGTGGCGCGCGGGGCCGGCTAGGGGCGCGACAGGGCCGTAGGAGCGCGGCGGGGCCGGTAGGGGCGCGACGGGGCCGGCTAGGGGCGCGACAGGGCCGTAGGTGCGCGACAGGGCCGGTAGGGGCGCGACGGGGCCGGCTAGGGTCGCGACGGGGCCGTAGGGGTGCGACAGGGCCGTAGGGGCGCGTCGGGGCCGTAGGGGCGCGACGGAGCTAGCTAGGGGCGCGACCGGGCTGGCTAGGGGCGCGAGGAGCCGTAGGGGCGTGACGGAGCCGTAGGGGCGCGACGGGGCCGTAGGGGCGCGACGGGGCCTGCTAGGGGCGCGACGGGGCCGCAGGGGTGCGACGGGGCCGTAAGGGCGCGACGGGGCCTGCTAGGGGCACGACGGGGCCGTAGGGGCGCGCGGGGCAGCTAGGGGCGAGAGGTTTCGGTAGGTGGCGGCACGGGGCGGAAGCGGGTGGGTGGACCTACCTACTCGTGATACCATGTTAAAACTTGAATGAATGATTAGAACAAGGGAGAACAGGGGAGATATAGCGTTTGGGTTGTACCCACTAAGAATATACCCTATCTAGCCTATAACTTCTACATAACAATACATGTATAAGTTGACACGGACCATGTATGGCCCCCCCAACCTGAGTGGTAGCAGCTGATCCTGCACCCCCAAGGAGTCATTGATGGCTACAGGGAGCGCCAAGGGCACTCATGCTCAGCAGCAGATACTAGCATCTGCTGGTAGTAGCTGAGCATGAGTACTACTAACAGTACTACCTTCTCATCACATGCGTTTTGGCGGGACAGGTACCTCGCACAAACCACTGGGCATAATGCTCAGCGGCAGTTGGTACCTTAGCTGCTCACCGAGCAGTGGCAGCTCTCGTTGTTCTCATCAGATGGCGGCGGGCTGGTCATTGGATGACGGCAGGCTGTGAAGGGCGGGCCGTTACTTCACAGCGTGCATAGTGGATAGTGGCGGGGGCGAGAGTGGCGAGGGTAGCAGCGTGCGGACCCAGTCATGGGACGCCTTTTTAAACACTTAAAAAATGTTGAATCTTGAAGATTTTTAAAACTCACAGTGTGTGGATGATCCGAGCGGCATCCAGGCAGTGGATCGTGGCGAGCGCAAGGGTAGCAGCGCGCGGAGGCCCCTCGCGCCCCCCCCGAAAGAGCGCAATATCCTTTTCAAGCTCCGCCAAGCACCGCTCCGCGTGCTCCTTCGGCACGCACCACTGCACCCCGCCCGCCACGCCGTGTTGCGTGTGGCTCTGCAGCATGCCGAGCTCGACGCGCACTCTCTCCAGCACCGTAGCGCACTCTCTCCGGCCGCCAGGGAGCTTCCCGAGACGACCACACCATCATGGCTGTGGTCAACGCGGTCAGCGGAGTCAACGCGGGCCGTCGCTGCGGCGCCGGTGGCGGTTCTAATGTGCTGTAGCATGCGGGCATACGACTGCAGGAATTGCGCCATGGCGGCGTGAGACGGGAACACTGGCGTTGGCGGGAGGGACAAGAAGGGGTACCTCAGCTCGTCGGCCTCAGTGATAGTGGTGTGGCTGGGAGGCGGCGAGCTCGTCTCGTGGCTTGGGGCGACATCTGCGGGAGTTTAGGGTAAGCGGGAGAGACAAGGGTGAGCGACAAGAAGGGGTACATCAGCTCGTCGGCCTCAGTGATGGTGGTGCGGCTAGGAGGCGGCGAGCTTGTCTCAGGGCTTGGGGCGACATCTGCGGGAGTTTAGGGTAAGTGGGAGAGATGAGGGTGAGCGACAAGAAGGGGTACCTCAGCTCCTCGGCCTCAGTGATGGTGGTGCGGCTGGGAGGCGGCGAGCTCGTCTCAGGGCTTGGGGCGACATCTGCGGGAGTTTAGGGTAAGCGGGAGAGATGAGGGTGAGCGACAAGAAGGGGTACCTCAGCTCCTCGGCTTCAGTGATGGTGATGCGGCTGGGAGGCGGCGAGCTCGTCTCAGAGCTTGGGGCGACATCAGCGGGGAGTTTAGGGTAAGCGGGAGCGATGAGGGTGAGCGACAAGAAGGGGTACCTCAGCTCGTAAGCCTCAGTGATGGCAGTGCGACTGGGCGGCGAGGCTCGTCTACCGGGCCGGGGCGACATCTGCGGGTGAAAGATCCAAGAGCGAGGGAAGGAGATTAGATGCGGAAACGCGGGACGTTAGACATGCCAGCCTGGCACCGTACATGCGATGCCTCCTTGATCAGGGTGGGGACTTTGTATTTCGGAACGCCAAAGATGCTCGGCACAAATGCAATGTCTCCGGACCGGAGCAAACACGAAAGATGCTCCTTTCCGAACTCGGAGAGCAACTCATCTGGGACTTTCCGAGTCGGAGTGGCGCTTCGGCTAGTAGTCGGTGTAGCGCACAGGCGAGTCGGAGTGGCGCTTCGGCTCGTCGGTGTGGCGCTAAGGCGAGTAGGAGTTGCGCTCCGGCTAGGGGTGGCTCTCCGGCTACTAGGGGCGGAGGAGGGCGCAGCCGTGGGAGTTTCGGCGCGGACCTGCAAGCAGCGGAGCGGCGACGCGAAGCGGTCGCTAGTAGATGGAGCCTGGGGCAATATGGGGAACCCGGGGAATCGAGGGCAAGCGACGGTTGCAGCGACAGTGGGGGAGGAGCCTAACGCGGGCGCCATGGTCTGGAGTGCCTTCAAGTTTATGGAGAGGCGCAAGTGTGCGAGCTGAGAAGCTCACTTTGTGAGCGGAATGGTCTATGACGAGAAGCAGAGACAGCTTGATAGGAGTTCGCTATATTTCGTGACGAAGAAATGAGTTTACTGGGCGAATATTAATGCTCATTGAGAACAGTCTGAAGTTGGAAATCCGCTTTTGGTGCCAAAGCCACTCCTGCTCGGGTTGTTGGGTTGATTGATTCGAGTGGAGTCGAAGAGTATCGAGAGCAAGTGCTGTACTCCGATCCGAACCCATCCCCATGTCATTGCAATTATGGGCGCGCTTCGATTTGTACCGCTTACAAATAAATCGTCTCCCCGAACCGAACCGTACAGTATTGGCGGAAGCAGTCCGAGATTGGCTATTTTCTTGCTACACCTGTTTCCCTTGATTGTCCCACCCGGAACAGTCTAAATTGCAATCCCACATACCAGGTTCTCAGCATGACGCTGAACCTGATTGGCTGCAGTCTGAACGATAGCGAACAGTCAGGTCGTATTTCGACAATTGCGAGAATCACAGCCAGGAGGTCGCACATGCAAATTACCTAGTGCATGAGCGAGCCTTTGTAACTGAGTTCCAGTCTTTACTGTTGGTTTTCCCCTTCAATGTCCCGTTTGCCCGGGTTGGAGCGTTTTCCCGCTTACAGGCTCAAGCCGCGTGTAAAAACCGTTGGACCCAAAAGTGTAAAAGGTGCATCAGGCCAATTCACCCCACTCACCGAATTTTGATGGTTTCTGTTTCTATTTTTCGTACCCAGATGGTCCGGACTCTTGTCAATAATCGACCCGTTTCGGCGGCTCAAAATTGAACTCATCAGAAGTCCCGTCCAGTGCAGCCCATCACTAGTACAGTCCTGGGACGAGGGGTGGCCAAAGCTACACGTTCTTAGAACCAGGGGCTGCTACCTACTTTCTACTAAATACGGACACTTGTGGAATGGATATTGAATAATCGTGGGTTTTGATAGCTCTTGGCAGAACTTGAATGTCTGGGGTGCTCCAAGCTGAAACACAGATAATGACGCTGTAAGGGCGCATTCGTGTGTCGTGTTATCCCGCAGATGACACCTGAATTTGCCTGTAAGCTAGGTTCGGCCAAACCTAGCTCAGGGGCAAATTAGGGTGACATCTGCAGGATGACACGACGCAGGAATAGGCCCTAAGTGATGTGTAATTTTTGTGGCTCCATGCTTCAACCTGCTGCTCCATGCTTCACCTTGCCGTGTTAGACTTCTCCCCCACAAAGCATGCAACAAAATATCCTTCCACCACCTAACTGGTGGCGTTCGTTCACAGAACTGTGTCGCGGTGGCCTTTACGGGCAAGGAAAGTCCGTCTCTGCCCCCTGCCGCACACAGGCTGTACGGCTTAGGTGTCGTCCATTGTGTGTGGTGTGGTGGCACGCCACTGCCTTGCCGAAGAGCCACTTGTAATTCAAGCGAGATTCAACACGTGCCGTCGTTCCCCTCCGTCGCACGGCTCGTTTATGCAACCTGCAATACAGTGCTGAACAAAAGTCGTTAACATCAACCGCATTTATACAGGTTTGTAAAGAAGAACTATTGTACTTTACTTTAAGCACACAAAGGCAAAGCTAACGGGTGTTTCCTGTAGGCGCTTAGGGATAAGGGCGGCCGGGAATGCCTTTGTACAGACTTGTGAAATTCATCTGATCTGTCTAGGAAAAGAGGGTGGGATAATAGCCGTTAGTGAAAAGGTGAACCCCATGCTTAGGGTGGCTAGGATCTAGAGTTGGTGGAACCACGAGTAAAATTCAGCAGAAGACTTTACACCTTGTAGTAGAAATGTCCGAAATGACAAGGATAATAATAATGAGAAATACAGACACATTTATAGTCTAGGAAATACCTATTCGTAATGTATCTATTCGTAGTGTATCGCGACTATTCGCGTGACTGTTCGTGTGATTGAGAGTGGCGTGACCCTTCAGGTGACTATACGCACGAGCCTACTGTTCACGCGTTGACTCGCTAATGATGACGTCATCACGCGTGTCCTTCCATATGAGGTATCGCGCTACTAGTACAGTCTGAATGTTATATCAGGAATGCATAAGTAAACTTTGTCGAGTATACTTCAACACTCCCCTTCATTCCTAAGTGTATGTCTTTGGGTAAGTGTCACCTCGTTTGCAGATTCCAACCAAGTTGGAGCAGTTTTGAAACTTGCCGTGTGGGAGTTTCCTCGTCAGGAAATCAGCTGCCATTTCTTCTGTAGGGCAGTATTTCAGGATGACTTTCCTTTTGTCGATTTCGTTATTGACGAAGAAGTAACGGAGGGCGATGTGTTTTGTCCTGTTGACGAAGCCGGGCTTGTTTGCAATCTTGATTGCGCTCTGGTTGTCGCAGAGTAACTTGAAGTTACAGGTTGCTGCGATTTTCGCCTCTTGAAGTAACTACTGAAGATATAGTCCTTCGCGAACTGCAAAGCTTGCTCCGACGAATTCTGCTTCGGCTGAGGAAAGTGCGACATGTAACGACTGCAAATAGGAGACACCCGAGCTGCTGCTGGTAAAGCTGATGCTTGGAGGCGGAAAGTGGGGTAGTAATGGGTACGTGATTGGGTGGAATATGACGAAATGGAGTGGTGAGGTTGATTGGAGCGATGGCGAATTTTTTCGCAAGTGTTTCTGCGTATTTGCTTGCAAAAAGATAGATGGCATCGGGGCCGCGGTCGACGTTTAACCCAAGAAATTGGGTGACGTTTGTAGAAATAGTCACTTCAAGAATCATTTGGATTCTTTTCTCCATGCGCGCCAAAAGACTGTTGCACGAGCTGGTGTATAGTAAGTCGTCCACGTAGGCGACTAGGAGAATGTAATTCCCCCTAAATTCAAGTCTGTACATTCTAGGATTGTAAGGCAGCTGCACGAAGTCGAGTGAAATCAACACTTCTTGAAGTTGCTGCTGCCATAGGCGAGGGGTCTGTTTGATGCCGTAGATTGATTTAAGTAACTTGTAGATGTGGAGTCCGTCGCCGTAAGTATGAGGGAATTTGACGAAAATATCTACATCAACGTCTGCGTATAAAAACACATTTTTAACGTCCAGTTGGCGAAGTGGAAGGTGGCGGCTGGCAGCAATAGCGAGAAGAATTTGCTCTGAGGTATGGCGGCTGACCAATGCGAAAGTCTGGTCGTAATCGATGCCGTGGGTTTGTTCGAAACCTCGAACGACCCATCGCCCCTTGAATCTGTCTGGTTCGCCTGCTGCATTTGTCTTTATGCGAAAGACCCACTTGCCCGAAAGTATTTTCTTGCCGCGCGCTGCTTTGCGTGGAATGAGTTTCCACGTTTTTCGCTTCTCGAGAGCTGCTACCTCTGCATCCATAGGTGCTTGCCACTTGTCAGCATCAGAGTCGGAGAGGGCCTTCTTGACTGTTTTTGGCTCGATCCCGGTCGTTGGTTGCTGAACTGCGACAGCAAGTCCGAGGATTTGAAGAGCCGATTGGTCACCACGAGGACAAGGTTGGCAAACTTCGACGACACCATCATCGTCAATTTCGGATGACAGATGGCGGGCACCGTTATGTGATGCTGTGTCAGTTTTCTGTCGGCGCAGGTGCTCCTCATAATTATTGTCAGCCCGTGTCGTGGTAGGACGCAACAGGTCCGAGAGGGGAGTGAAGAGAGGTGTTTTGGTGTTGTTGGCACGTGTCGAAGGAATATAAGAGTTGAACAGTGGTTCGGCTGCTGACGTAAACGGCTACGGAACTGCAAAAGGTCCTAGTGCTGTGCTGTCGGGCGGATAATATTCTTCGGCTGCATCTACTTCGTCTTTAGGCGTGGCGAAACTCCGTTCGGTACTGTAGCGATTAGGATCCCGCTGCTGGCGTTCCTTGTCTCGTTCGAAGTCATCGAGAAAAAAGTTTCTCATAGAAGATGCAGTCTCGGGCATACAAAACCTTTCGGGTTTCATAATCCATAATTATTCAGGAATAGGAATCTTTGGGTATACCAAGCTGTATTCCCCAGCAAGCTCGTTCAATAAATCTGCCCAAAATTGTGCTCGGAGGTCTGTATTGGACCATGCAGCCCCAAACTCGTAATAGTCGAGTGTCAGCAGGTTGTTTTGTCCACATGACGTGTGGCAAGCTGAACTGAGGAAGAGCTGTTGAAGACAGGCAATTGTGAAGTTTGACAGCTTGCGTCATTGCAAACGGTAAAAAATCTGTTGTCAAGCTGGACTGTTGCAGCAGCACGTCCATCTTCTCTTGCAGCGTCCTGTTAGTTCTCTCAGCTACTCCATTCTGCTGATGGGCATAAGGCACAGTCTTGCGCCTGAGAATCCCTTTCTGCGCCAGGAATTCATCGAACTGCTCGCTAGTGTACTCGCCCGCGTTGTCTGTCTGGATCTCTTTCAGCTTGATGTCGCTCTGCCGCTTCACAATTTTCAGCCATAGTTTGAAGGCGTCGAGAGCTTCAGACTTGTGAGAGATATTCTTGTGCCAGCCGTATCGAGTAGCACCGTCGATGAAGGTAATGATATAGTGGTAGTCGTTGCCGCTGATATCTTCTGCTTCCTGTGGCATGAAGAGTATGTCGCTGAAAACGACATCCATAGGTGAGTAATTCGTTGCTCTTGGAAAGTGCAACGGGATAGGAGCGTGACTCTGGGGCAGATGGTGCAGGGTAGTTGACGACTGCTAGGTTGAATCTCTTGGCCGTTGGTTAAAAGGAGTGCGTCCTTGTCAAAATCCGAGGCTTTAATGGAGTTGTTGAGAGCTTCTTGCGAGGGATTACCTAACCGCTTGTGCCAGATTTCTGCTGTAGTCTTGTGTCCCTTAGAATGCAGGTACAAGTCGGAGTGAAGGAAGAAGGCCGCGAAAGGTGAATCGTTGGCGCAGGGTTGACGTAGCAGCCGATGTCGAAAGGCTGGATGAACCCGGCTGCTGCTGAAGTTTCAACCCAAGGTATGCCGAGATGTCGGCGACGCGCCCAAGCATCAGGTACGATTAACTCTTTTTTGCCCCATGTGTGTCAACCTCCATAGGTTCTTCGACTGTAGTAGATGTTGGTTCTTGATTGTCGTAACCCCAATTTCCATCTCCACATGCCCGTGTACTTCGAATTATTTCTGCTGTTGCTGATGCTGCTTCTGTTGGCTTTGCTGCAAGTTTGTCGAAGGAGTTGGTGCGAGAAGGCTGAGGCGTGACGCATAAGACATTGAGACCATGATGGTCTTGGCGTTGAAGATCCGTTTCTCAGTGATGATGCCAAGGAGCAAGTTCGTCTCACTGTCGCCAGATGCCTTGATAGGTGAAAACCGTAGAACCGAAACCCCATCTTTAATTTCTGCGACGCCGACTAAATTACTTTTGTCTGCCTTCTTGTCGCCCAGGTACAACTCCGTGAGCATCGTGTTGGCGGTGCTGACGAAAAAGATCCCGTTTTCCATCAGCTGTGCTGGTGATACTAGGTTGAAGCCGAGTATTGTGGCGACTAGAACCTTGTTCAGGTGAAGTGAAACTTTTGTGTTGTCGGACTCGAGTATCACGTCTCCAATTCTGGTTATTCAATAACCTGATTGTTAGCAACTGTGATGTTGTACTTCTCTTCGTTTGGTAGGTTTTGCCAGTTGAGAAGATGCTGACTTGAAGATGCCATGTGGTGACCGCAGCAGCTGTCAAGAAACTAAGTGTTAACATGCTCGGGATACGTACGCTTGGCGATATGGGCTTACGGCTGCACGTTCAGCTGTCGAGAAAACCCGTTCGGCTGCTCTGGTTCTTTTTGTTAACGGCTGCAGGTTTTGGAGTTTATGAACAAGGATGAAGACGTGGGGGTCGGTTGGCTGGTCCTTCTTTCTGTCACTGTCGCTGTCATTGTCTCGTCTGCTCCAGTAGCGTATACCACTAGAACAGTGTGGTCCAATCATACAATTAATGATTGCCTTTTGTTTTGCAGGTTGAGTTGAAAAAACTGAAGGCGGTGATATAGTCTTGACCGGGGGAGCTTCACCTGACTTTTGCCGATTCCTGTTCTTTTGTTTCTGACACTCTTCAATATTATGACCTGCTCGTTTGCAAAACTTGCAGAAACCCTTGCCTCATGTTCTTGTCTGCTCCCATCGGTTTGATGCACCTCTTGTTTACTCCTCTTATGCATAATATGCAATCGTACCTCTGTCGAGTATACTTCAACATGCCTTTCGAAGCACACAAAGGCAAAGCTAACGGGTTTTTCCTGTAGGCGCTTAGGGTTAAGGGCGGCCTGGCATGCCTTTGCACATGCTTGGGAAATTCATCTGATATTTCTAGGAAAAGAGGGTGGGATATTGGCCGGTTAGCACTTATTTCAAAGGAATTTGTATAATAAATTCACTCATTTTCTCTCAGCAGAGCAGAGGCAGGCTGGGCCGGGCCAGCAGCTCTGCAACCCGCCCCAAGCAAACTCGAATCGTCGACATCTACTCACAGGCAGCTTGACTAGGTTTCCTTCTATGGCAACTAAAGACAAGGGGTTGTGTAATGCAACTTCTTACAGAATGAGTTGGAAATTATGATGACGCAACTTGCAATCCTTATGTTTTCGCATGTGAGATTGAGGTCATAGATTCTTTTCTTAAAGAGTCTCCTAAAATGCTTTATTGTCTCGTCAGTGCTTCGATTACCCTGGACCCTGGACCCTGATGCATGAAGTATTTCAATATTAACTAAAACCTCATAGGATGTGGCATTCGGTGTGGTAAGAAGTAGTTTATGATTGTCACAGTATCGAATGTCCCGAGGAAAGGTTTGCTCAATGTTGCACTATTAATCAGTACTAGGTGCTTTTATACTTCCAGAATACATCAGGTAACCAGGTTTATCCTATCCAAAGAGAATAGACCCTTCTTGAAATAGAATCACCATGCGTATAGCCACGTGAGGCTATTGGCTTTAAGGGATTACAGCAGGATTACGCTAGATATAGCGCGCCAGTACATCCCGAGCCTGGTCGGTGATATAATTATAATAACAGGATAAACCAAAGGATAATGGCAAAGGAGGAATAGGAAACCAAATGAGATGAGATAAGGACCAAATGAATCAAGAGTGAAAGAGGAATGAAATAGATAGGAAATATGGAAAGGGGAAATTGGTGTAACGGGGTCGTACTCTCACACTTCCCCCCCTCAAAGCTGGATGGTAGAAGTAACACCCTGCTTCACAAGGTTGTCGCGAAGAGGATGACGGGCGTTACCCATGTCGAATTCAGAGACGCAACCTCAGAAGGATCACAACCCTTCTAGCAAAGAAGAAGCTCCGGAGTGCCATTCTGACGACGACGGTGTCCAAGCACGTAGTTGTCCCATGTCGTGGATGAACATGGGCGGCGACGGTAGTTGGCATTTGGTGTAGAGCGTGTTTGGTCTTAATAGGGTTTAAGAAGCTGGTATGGAAGGTGTTATGGATCCTCCAAGTGGCTGGTAGGCGGAAGCGGAAGTTGACTGAAGGGACCTTTGCTTCACGATGATAGACCTGCAGAAGCAAGGTTGAAGCTTGGATGGAAGATGGCTGATGTCGAGATTATGGTGTGGATAACTGTAGTGATGAGTAGCTAGGTGCTTCTGTTGCTGTTGGATGTCCAAGTGGCGTATCCAGTGTTAGAGCTGATGGACAATGGTGATGAAATGGATTTGTCAGTTGTTGTGGTATGAGCGGGTTGCATCTGTAGGTGGTACGCGAATGGCATTGATCATGATCGAGATGTTGTAGCAGAGGAGTAGATGCACTGTCCTTTCGGTGGGTGCTCTAGCTGGCACACTGTAGCATGCGTTGAGTCTCGGGTAGCACATCCTGGTGTTACGCGCATCTGGTCCACGTGTGAAGATCACCAAGTGTTGGTGGTATGGCAGTCGTGTCGTAGTACTGCTTGTGTAGCAGTGTTGTCGCGAGTCGTACCCACTGGGCATCGTAGTGCTGCGGAATGGAGAGCAGAATCACTAGTAGTAACCTTGTCCACCACGCGGTCTGCTAGTCACACTGCCTTGCGTACAACAGCGCATGCGAAGTGCTGCTCAGCGTATCCCTTGTGTTTTGAACCATGCGAGGGGTTGATACTATAAACGCAGAGCTGGTAACTTCCAGAATCGGCGCCAAGTAGTTTCCCTCGGTGGTTGCTCAGTCAAGGAATCTCAGCTGCGTAGATATCCCACGGTGATGGGTTAGGACATCTGGGAATGTAGGGGCTATTCCCAAATAATCCTCTCCTGTTTCCAAATGAGCATTGCTGATAGCCAATCCAGTATGACCTTATGCACGTCCACTTTAGCACGGAGGCCATCGGTAGGCATCGGTGTCTGGCGCACATATTGGGATAGGTCTTCTGGTGCCATCATGTGTTGCCTCATTCTGTTACTGTCCTTGAAGTAGCGTTGATGTCGAAGATGTCTCAGCTACTCAGCATCAGTGTTGAAGTCTGCTCCATTTCGGCAAACAGGGGTATTGTTGGAGATACGCGGAGTCCACTATCCGGAGTGGCGTCGGCGCTCCATTCCACGCCTATTTGCTTCCGTGGAGGTGGTGATGGTGATGGATTGGTTGCGACGCAGGTTTTATGAATTTAAGGAAAGCCATAGGCTATGAGGACTTGTATACCGGTAGAGTACCGTGGTCCTCCCATCCTCATAAGAGCAAATATCTCCTGCTCTTGAGGGTATATGGCATTGTCATAGCTATTGTTTCCTCACATAGTGGTATATCTTTCCCACTAGCTGGAAATCGTAGTATCGTGCCTGGCCAGGTCTTAACGATCCACTGGAATATAATCCAGCATTATCTCCATTGAGCGGAGAATCATCCATCAGGGTTTGGATATGACTGTTGTGTCGAGTCTTCTGCTGCGGCGGCGGCGGCGGTTGCTCATGGTATGCTCATCCGTGCCTTCGATGTACGGTCGGTAGAGCGCGTGATCGTCTTGTAGTAGTCCGCATCTCCTTCACGTGTTGACAGCTCGTGTTGCTTGGCGTTCTTCTGCATCGTCGAAAATACGCTGATGCTTGTAACGCTTCGGCTTCTGGTAGAATCGCCTCCAATGCATGTGCCGTAGGGTCGCTAGTGAACGAGTACTTGCCGGATTAGAGGTTAATTACTCCTCAATCTGTTAAGCATCGTGACATGCACGGAAAAATTTTCCACGCAGGTCATTAACACATGGAATCGCGACGCATGATTGGCGTGTCGCCTCGTGAGGTTGATGTTGAGACTGCTCCAATCAATCACTTTGGATAGCTGAGATTCTTGATGAAGACGAATCGGTCAGCTCCTGTTACAAAATAGTGTCTCGCTGGCCTTGACGAGACGGGTTCACTGCGTCGTCGTTGCGTGCGAAATCTGCTCCTTCGCAGCAACTTGATGTTGGGAATATTGTAAGAGAAAACGGCTACTTCTCTGCAATCCCATAGCTTGTCGATCAATTTGTATGAAGAAGTGCCTCGTGGATGGAGAACATGTCTTCACGCAGCTCCATTGTTTTTCCTGGGTGAAGATCTCGCGGTGTTGATGTCGATCCATTTTTAACAAAGATGACTTCGTCAAAATATATCGTATCGTTTATCAACACTAGTTAGAAGATGCGTCGATTGTGCAGTCGTTGGTTACGAATGTTGTCTCCATGATGATGCTTTTCCGTAGTGTAGTCTCCGCTGCATTCGTGCTGTTGATTCCGCACCGATCCGACGATCCACGTTCTCCTGTCAGTTTTCTGCTTGCAGCTATTACCAAGTAGGTAATTCATCGGCAGATTTCTGACTCTGCAGATGATTTGCACGCCAAGTTCGTCACCAAATGAAGAAATTCGAATTTGGTCGCCCAGAAGATGTCAACGATTTCGAAGGCGGGTGATTTCTGGTTCTGCGCGTCATTCTCCCTTTGTTCAGAAGTCGCGCTCCATCTCGTCCGTTGAAGTAGACGTTTATCCGACGGTCCAAACTCCAAGCGATCTGAAGATATTCCAAAGACACGTTCAGCTTTCAGTACTCGTTTCCTGCAGCAATTCTACATCGTCGATGTCGGCTGTCGAACGATCCAAAGCTCCGATGAATTTCTCGACTTGCGAGGTCCTGTTCCCATTCGCGCTGAAACTCGTATTCGCTCTGAAGGATTTCGTTTTCGCCTCGGTCGATCCGAAGGGTCGAATCTCCATCGGACGAATGTCGTCGGTCGCAGCTCCGCACATTTCCGCGCAACTCCAAGTGTCGTCGCGAACTGCGAACTCCTCGGAATGTCGCAGGGAGTGTTTTGCCAGAAGTAAACGTTCGCGAGGTCGAGGCCGTTTTCCCCCGCGAAAAATCGGCACCGTCGATGCAGTCCATCGAGCGGTCGGCGAGGCATCTCGCCGTCGAAGGGGACCCCAGGTGCACCAGCGCGAGGATTGTCGAAACTGAAATGAAAGTGCATTGTACTTACAGGAATTGAAGTTTTGACTCCATCCTCCGCGTGCTCCTGGGGGCCCAGCGGTTAAACGTTGAACTGAAACCTTGGCTCTGATTACCAAGTGTCACAGGATCGAATGTCCCGAGGAAAGGTTTGCTCAATGTTGCACTATCAATCAGTACAAGGTGCTTTTATACTTCCAGAATAAATCAGGTAACCAGGTTTATCCTATCCAAAGGGAATAGACCCTTCTAGAAATAGAATCACCATGCGTATAGCCACGCGAGGCTATTGGCTTTAAGGGATTACGGAAGGATTACGCTAGATATAGCGCGCCAGTACATCCCGAGCCTGGTCGGTGATATAATTATAATAACAGGATAAACCAAAGGATAATGGCAAAGGAGGAATAGGAAACCAAATGAGATGAGATAAAGACCAAATGAATCAGGAGTGAAAGAGGAATGAAATAGATAGGAAATATGGAAAGGGGAAATTGGTGTAACGGGGTCGTACTCTCACAATGATAGTTTTATGGATGAAAATCTTGCATTATTGTTGATGTGGTTCACAGGTTTTAGGCCAGAATATTCTGTGACGGAAATGTACGACTGTTGAGAGTCATGGGCAAGACATGTTTCAGTGAAGGCAACAGTATGTGAGAGGGGCGGTGGCAGAGCACTGGCAAGTGGTGTGTGTGACAAGAAGGGGGTGAAGTAGCAGGTGGGAAAGAGTGAGGGTTTGGCGCAAAAGTGGGAGGTGAGGCCAGCAGTAGCAGCAGGGTGCACAAATGGTCGTCATGAGAGAATTGTGTTTGGTTGACAAGAGGTCCAGGTGCATTGAAGAATGACCGTCGATGTTGGCTAGCAAAAATAGAGATCTTGCTTGTCATGCAAAAGTTGCCTAAGTGGTGCGCACTTGTTATTTGAGTTTTTTGTGTACTGCATCTCTTTTTCATCAATGAAAATACAAAGATCAGCATTTGAAGTCCAACTCTGGTAGGTGGTTCCCACGTGTGTGAAATTATACAGTACTTATGGTTCATGTGAAAGAACAACTATTAATTAACTTTATCACAGGCAATCTAGGCTTCCTTAAAACCCGTGTGTTTCTTTCATTCCCTTGTACCACATCCTTACTGTGATTTCCATACCCAATCCGTCCTCCACACCGTGTTTTCCCAGTGAATCTGTTAGTCGTACTTGATGACCTCAGTAACACATGAGGGGAGGAAAAGAGGAACGCACTGGCAATGCCGTGCGCCAAGTTGCTTCAGGAGGAGCAGACACCATTAGAATAAGTCAGTATTTTTGCTAGCCTGGCCAAGTGCTTGTGCTGGATTTTGCAACTGCCACATCACACGCCCGATTGCCATTTCATTCAAGTTAAGATTATATGTCAGACTGCCATTTACGGCCAGACCACATTATTTGTTAGAGACAAGTTTCATGCCAGCCCACATCATCTGCCATACTGCCACTTCAAGCCTTGCCAAATCGCATGTGAAATAGCCATTTCAAGAGGGACCACATCATTTGCCAAATTGCCATTTCAGTCCTGGCCAGACTATCTCCCAGATTCCCTTTTGGACGTGTCCACAGCTCTTTACTGCCATATTGTCGTTGACTCGTATCATACCTTACCACAACATCTTTCAGATTGTCATTTCAGGTTTGACCTCGTCATTTGCTACTTCGAACTTACCTAAACATCTGCCAAGTTACCATTTTAGCGCAGACGACATCGTCTGCAACATAGCCATTTCTGGCCTGACCGCATCATCAGACAGATTGCCATTTGAGGTTTGACCACATCATAGGTTAGTTCAGTCTGACCATCATCTGCCAGATAGACATTCCAAGCCTTTTAACGTCATCCGCCAGTTTGAAAGATCAGGCATGAGCAGAATATTAGCCCGATTGCCAAATCATAGATGCCAGGTTACCAATTCAGGGATGCCACATTACCTTAATGTCACATCTCCAAAACAGTAATGTTCAAAAGTTCTGCAAGGTTTCCATTTCAAGTCTGACCACATCAGCTGCCACATGGTCATTTCACGCCAGACGACAACACGTGCCAGACTGGCAATTTAGGCCTGACCACATCATTAACCAGTTTGCCATTCCATGCCTGACCACATCATCTCTCAGGTTGCCATTTTGGCTTTACCACACCATTTGTCAGATTAACATTTATAGTCTAACCACATTAGCTGACAGATTGCCATTTCAGGCCTGACTATAAATTCTGCCCAATCGTCTTTTGATGCATGACCACATTATCAGTCAGATCGCCATTTGAGGCCTGACAATTTATCTTCCACATTCCAATTCGGAGCCGGACCACATCATGTTTTAGATTGACATTTCGGGCCCAACCAAATCATCTGCCATATTGCCATTTTAGGCTTGACCATCTCATATGCAATATTCCCATGATCCCCATTTCAGGCTTGACATCATCTGCCAGATAGCCATTTAGGCTTGACCACATCATTTGCAAAATCTCCATTTCCTGCCTAGCCACATCATTAGCCAGATTACCATTTTCGAACTGTTCACATCATTGCCACCATGCCATTCGGGCCTGACCCATATGATCCACTAGGCCCACCTTTTATGCCTGATCACAGTAGTTGCATGCCTGTTTGCCATTTCATGTCTGACCACATCAACTGCCAAATCGCCATTTTCTGCCTTGATCACAACATTTTCCAGATTGTCATCTCAGGCCTGACTACTTGACTTGCTAGTTTGCTGTATCAAGTCTGGCCACATGATTTGCCAAACTGCCATTTCAGGCCTGGTAATCTCTTCACCTATATACCTTTTCAGGCCCAACCACATCATATGCCTGATTGCCATTTCGGCCTATCCACATCATCTCCCAGATTGCCTTTTGAGGCCTGACCTGCCAAATTGCCATTTTAGGCCCGACCACATAATTTCCTAGATTTTCATTATATGCCTGACCATATCATCTGCTATATTGCCACTTCAGACCTCTCCATATCATCTGCCATATTGAAATTTTAGGCCTGACCACATCATCTGACAAAGAGGTCCATTTTAGGCTTGACCACATCATATGTCAGATTGACACTACAGGCCTCACCACATCATTTACCAGATTGTCACTTCAAGCATGTCCACTTGATCTGCCAGATTGTCGGTTCAGGCCTCACAACATCATTTGCTAGATCGGCATTTCCAGACTGACCAAATTATTTGCCAGATTCCCATTTTAGGCATGACCTTATAAACTTCCAGGTTGCCCTTTCAAGCCTGACCACTTCACATGCCAGATTGCCATTTCAGGCTTAACTACATTGTCTGCCAGAATGCCATTTCAGGGCCTCTTGAGAAAGCTTTCTAGATGTCGTTTCAGGCCTAGCTACTTGGTTTGCTAGATTTCCATTTCAGGCGTAACCACTTAATATGCTAGATTGCCATTTCAGGCATGATCACCGTTTCACCGAAATGCTACTTACCACATCATTCGCCACAATGGCATAGAACCATGAATACATTATTCGCAATATCCATTGTTTAGGTGGGAAACATTACCTTGCTAGACTCAAATCGTAAAGAATAACCTTTGGAAAGTACATTGCATGATTTCTTTAAACGTTGACAGGGTAGAAAGAATTAATTTCTTTGGCAGATTTATCTCCAGTCAGGTTCCTCTTCTGGCCTTGCCACATCATGTGTCTTATCCATGACCTGACACTGGACCACTTCCTATAACTAGATGACACCTTTTAAGCATAAATCTGCCCAGTCTCTTATTCATATCTAAGCACTTCAATCCTTTGCCTTTCACCCTTTCATACATGTACACGTCCTTTCTTGTCATGCTCGCATTTAGACCAGGGCCCAATTTTGAAGGGTATTTTAACTTGATTACCCTTGCCAGTGGCTGCTTTTCCAAATTACCTTGATGTTGTAAAGGCAAATTGTTTATGACCCTTTTCAGGGGGGGAAGGGGGTGGGGGAAAGAAGGAAAGGGGAAGGGGGAGACGAGGTGATGGGAAGGACGTGATGGGACGGGCAGTGTGTGCGATCATCAGCATCGGCCGAATCTCCCCCGGCTGCTCTTCTCCCAGGAGAGGGTTGAGCGGTTTGGGCTGGACACCTGACGAGGGGGTGGGGGTTGGTGGGGGAGCGGACGGAAGGGGGGATAGAATGGCGTTGATGCGTGGATGCAACACGCAGGAAGCACCCTCAGCCACACTGAAAAGTGAGACGAGGACTGTGAGAGAGGCGAGGAGTGTGAGGGAGGCGAGGAGTGTGAGCGAGGCGAGGAGGATGGAGAAGGTGAAGGGAAGCGGAGAGCAAAAGAGGCAAGCATGAGGGGAGTGAGGGGGAGGGAGAGAGAGGCGGAGAGAGGGGGGAGAGGGGAGAGAGGGGGGAGAAGGGGGGGGAGGGGGAGAGAGGGGGAGAGAGGGAGCTTACAGAGACTCAGAGGTCGATGCCTTTGGGAACGTTGTAGGTTTAAGGATAGAGCCGCAGAGCCCCTGACAAACCACGAGATGGTGTACCTGGCGAGCGAAAGAAGGGAGGGGAGGGGCGAGAAAGAGGAGGGGGGGGGGGGGATTGTTGCACTGTGACTGGGGGAAGGTGATACTAATACTTGCAAATTTGATTTGGTAGGGTAAAAAGGAAGGTGATAGGAAGCGGCGACCACTCCACACGAGAAGGAAAAAGGAAAGGTGATATGATGATGGAAAAGTGCAAACGAGGAGGACATGGCCAGTCCACGAATTTGCGACAAAGTGGGGGTTTTGTCGCCACGTCGCCTCCCCTCCATCGCAATTGACGACGTGGAGTGTAACGCATACTAAATCTACCTAGCGCAATTGGCACGACCTAGCTAAGGCACCATAGCGTGACGTGAGCTAGGTCGCAAGTATGTGAAAGTTGTGCTAGGGAAGGATGGGTTGGGTGCACAATTGTGGTTAACCACCCAACACAAGGCAAATGTGGTTTGGAAATTCCAACCCTTTATGTTGAGGCAGGGGAATTCCCAAGCCTACACATTGCGAACCAATGGTTGGATTTACAACCAACTCAATCCAACATTTTCTTCCACACACTTGCTCTCAAATGGGTAGCAACCCAACCTAAAATGCCACCTAAGCAACTCAACTCTAGGAGCTCCTCCACCTTGTTGCCATGGAGGAGTTGGAGTTTCCCAAGGGGTCTAGTGAGGGGTTGAGCTTTCCCAAGCTCATTCTCGATTGCCCAACTCCAACAATCTAATTTGGAGATGGGATTTACTCCAAGTCTTTGAGCTCTCCTCACAGCTTCCCCTACACAACTCTCTCAAGGACTTCTTCACTCAAGCCTCTCCTTTCAAGACTTCACTTACAACTTCAAGGCTACTCTAAGGAGGGAAGGCTGCGGCAGCTCCAGTCGCACCATCTGCTGTGGTTACGCCTGTGGCCATGGTTCTGGTGTCGCCTGTGGTTCCTGTGGCTCTGACTGCATCAGCGGTGATGGATACGAGCGTGACTCCTGTAGCTGCAGCAGCAGTGCTTGTAGCGGATGCTGCTTGACCATCAGTGAACCCAGTTGAGAGCGCGAATGCGTGCAGCAGCAACAGGCTGAGGGTGTCTGGTGAGGCGAGTGGAAGTGTTCCCCGCTCACGCGAAGAGAGGGAGGCGAGCTGGAAGAAACTGTGTGAGGAGATCTGGGCCATGGACATTGAGAAGACCAAGGCAGCCATGCCTGACTGGATTGTGGCCAAGTATGCTAAGGATGTTGCAAAGCTGACTCGGAAAAACGTCCCAGTTGCATCTGCAGCAGCAGCGACTGTAGCAGAATCAGCTGCACCATCATTGAGCCCAGTGCAGGAGTCGGTTGCGCCATCGGTGAGCCCAGCTGCGGAGACGGTTTGCCAGGTGCAGTCTGAAAGCAGGTCAGGCAAGAACGAGTTGAGCAGCAACGGGCTTATCATGTGTGGCGAGGCGAGTGGAAGGGTGTTGCGTACACATGAAGAGTGGCAAGCCAGGTTCTACAAGCTGAGCAAGGAGGTACGGGCCATGGACATTGAGAAATCCAAAGCAGCAATGCCAGACTGGATTGTAGCCAAGTATGCTGATACTGTGGCAAAGCTGACTCGCACAAACGTGGCTTCCGCATCTGCAGCAGCGGCACCTGTAGCAGCAGCAACTGTCGCAGAGTCTGAAGCACCATGTGCTGCAGTAGGAGTAACGAAATCACACGCTGGTGCATCATCAGTGAAGGGTGCTGCACCATCTGCACCATCTGCGAGGCAAGGCAAGGCCAACAGCAGCCATGCGAGTGGGGTGGAGAGGAAACGTTGTTAGTACTCACTCCTAAGTTGATATTTGTAAGCCTCAGATGCATGTATAAAGCATATCCGTCCTGCATGCTGTTGTGGAGATCATGTTTTGCGAAGAATGTAAGAAGCTCAGGCAAGAATCATCAGATGGATCTTGTTTCAAACGCACAAGGCTGGGCATGTCGCTCTACACTGACGATATCCTACGCTGGTGCAGCAAGCAACGCAGCTAAGCATTCCCACACAACAGCAGTTGTTTGCTCTTGCACGGCAAACTTCAAGTTACTGTTCAACTGCCCCCAGCAATCATGCAATTGCTGTTGAGGCAGCAGCGGCAGCAACCCCCTCGGCATCAGCCTGCACCAGAGCCCAGCCTTGGTGTGCATGGTGGTGCCCATAACCATCTGTCTCCTCAGGAGGCCCATCTAGGCGCACATCAGCACCCACCATCATGCAGTTGCTCTCGCTGCAGCAGCAGCACCCACCCCGCCCTTTTCTCCTCTGGGCTTCAGCGTGCCCCAGAGCCCTCCTTGGTGTGCGTGGTGGCGCCCATGACCAGGTGACGCGGAGGGCAGCACGGAAAAGCCAGACGCCACCTAAATGAAAAACATGGATGTTTCATGGGTGGTGGTGACCGGTTGGCTGAGGCGCCCAGTCCAGGCACATGTGAAATCTGCGCAGGAGCATGGCGAGCACCACAGGGAGGTGGTGGCCCTCATGTGAAAGGAAGAAGTGTGGTGTGGAGTAAATCAGCAAGCCACAGGGGGGACTCCATGAGGGCGAACTGGTTGCTCACGCCACACCCTTGCGCGGGCCAGCCAAGAATGTGCCACCCAAGGGCCAAAAAGCGGAGTCCGACGCCAGCTGGATGAAACGGATTTGTGGTGGTGCGTGGGTGAATCCGGACTGATATTTATGAACACACGGACTCAGGCGCACTAAGGTCACGTTGTAAGGCCCCATACACTCAGCTCGTTGGGGTAATTATCCCCGCCCACAACGCCCCCCCTCCCCCCACACCAAGTTGGGTTAACACAACACTCCCTCATTGGTGTAATAACCCCAATACACCCACCTCATTGGGATAGAGCGCCCGCTGCAGCCGCTCAGGCTCGTACCCATCCCACCCGTCTATGCCCTCGCCACTCTTCTTCTCCAGAAACCACTCCGGCCAAAACTCCTCAGGCTGCTCCCAGTAGTGCGGCGAGCGGTTGATGTTGAACACCTGGGGAGGGGGGGGGGAGAAAAGAAGGGGAAGGAAGCAAGGGAGAGATCCGCGAGGGGACGCAGTGCCCATCCTTCCCTCTGGCCGAAACTCCTCTGGCTGCTCCCAACAGTGCGGCGAGCGGTAGATGTTGAACACAAGGGAGGGGGGGAGGAGGGGGGTTTGGGGAAAAAAGGAGAGGGGACATTGATGGGTGAGTGGATGATGGGCAATACATGCAAGCGGCTGCTCCCAGTAGTGTGGGTAGCGGGTGATGTTGACCACCCTAAGCCACGCTGAAAGAGAGGCGAGGACTGTGAGAGAGGGGCAGAGAGGGGAGGGGAGAGAGGGGAGAGAGGCGGAGAGAGGGGGACAAAGGGAGAGAGAGCGGGAGAGAAGGCGAGAGAGATGGAGAGAGTGGGTGAGAGGGGGAGGGGGGGAGAGGGGGAAGAGGGGGAAGAGGGGGAGGGGGGAGAGAGCGGAAGAGAGGGGAGAGAGGGGAGAGAGGGGGAGAGGGGAGAGTGTGGGAGAGAGGAGGAAAGAGGGGGAGAGAGAGGAGAGAGGGGGAGAGGGAGAGAGAGGGGGAGAGGGGGGAGAGAAACGGAGAGAGGGTGAGAGAGGGGGAGAGAGGGGAGAGAGGGGGATAGAGGGAGCTTATGCGGAAAAGTGCAAACGAGGTGGACGTGGCTAGTCCACGAAGTGCGTGACAAAGTGGGGGGGTTTGTCGCCCAAGTCGCCCCCCTCCATCTCAGCCGACGACGTGGAGACCAAACCACCAGGACGGAGAGAGGCGACCCGACGTGGCATCACGCCATTGGATGTTGGTCGTTCGCCATTAGCGTAGAGGTCTGGCGGGAAATTTCCAGCGATAATCACAACCGTCCAATCTCTCCAATTTAGTCAGCAACTGCAGGAACAAAGCTGGCAAAGTCCGTCGCATCTTGATCTCGCGGGAAATGGGCTCTATCACCTCCGCTTCTGTCAAACACCCTCCTTGCTTCCATCGCCCAAACCGCCCCTCTGCGTCTGACCCACTCAACTGCAGGAACCGAGCTTCCCAACTACCGACAATATGTGAAACAACCCTAATGGTATGTCTTATCGACAATCTCAAACATTTGTATGTTTTCTATAGAGTATGCTGCTTCTAGAAACCGCATGACCGAACACTTGGCGAGTTAGTTCGGGCAATACTTCTGAAAGTAC